>BLSH010433520.1:386249-414585 GCA_018402905.1 Glandirana rugosa | reverse complement strand
AAGACTAGTGGTGATCTCGACGTCCTAAGACCGGTTTTACTCTTAGTGTTAAAAAAACGAATCTTACTTCTAGTGCTAAGAGAGTGCTAAGAGCACCGCATTTGTATAGATGTTTGGTTTAACCATTTAAAGACTAAATCTTTCCTGACACTTGCTGTTTACAAATAAAAATCCATTATTTTGTGCTAGAAAATGACTTAGAACCCCCAAATAGTATATATTTTTTTTTAGCAGAGACCCTAGGGAATAAGATGGCGGTTGTTGCAATATTTTATGTCACACGCTGTTTGCGCAGCAGATTTTTAAACGCAATTTTTTTGGAAAAATTACCCCTTTCAAAAACCTAAACAGTGCTGTTAGCCCAATTTTTTTGTATATGTAATATATTACGCCACGAGAATCGTGAGAGAATCGTGATCTTCATTCTAAGCAAAAAAATTGTGATTCTCATTTTGGCCAGAATCCTGCAGCTCTAGTGGTGATCAGAAATGACGCAGAGGTGATCAAATACCACCAAAAGAAAGCTCTATTTGTAGGGGAAAAAGGACACAAATTTCGTTTGGGTACAACGTCACATGACCGCGCAATTGTCAGTTAAAGCGACGCAGTGCCATATCGCAAAAAGTGCTCTGGACCTACAGTGGGAAATCCTTCCAGGGTTGAAGTGGTTAAGCAAAAAATGGTGATTCTCATTTTAGGCAGAATCGTGCAGCTCTAATACATACACGCACTAGGGCCAATTTAAACAGGTGCCAGCATGCCTCTGAAGGGGAGGAGGAACCCGGAATACCCAGAAGAAACCCTCATATTTTGAATCTTGCTGTTGACCATGCAAACATTTATAAAAGGGGGAAAAAAAGTCTCAGCAGGACTAGGATAGGCATGTAGGCTGGCACAACGTTAAGAAGTGCCATATATTCACATGTCTACATTGGGAGGATTCCCTCAGGAGTCAATGTTGAATCCCATGACAATTTACAATCAAAACAAAATTCTAATCTAGTCAAGGGAGCTCAGAAGAAAAACAGCGAGTAGCTGACATAAAAATAAATGTAACAATGTATTCATATACTTTATTATTTATATCTAAACCCATGTCTATAGAGAGGGTAGCATGGTATTACACTTCATTACCTATCCACACTCAAAAATGCAGGGGAAGTGATATATATATATATTTATTAAAGAGAAATGCTTATTATATGTATACAGATAAGAGCTGATATGTTCACAACACCTTTAAACCTCTGATGCTCACGTTAGTCTGTATAAACGGTCTGAAAATATCAGACTCCTGCACATTCACCATATTCCACAATATGAATTTGCTCCAGACTGTCTGAGCAAAAAAGGGAGTCACTTTAATGTTATAAAAGAAAGAAGTTTTTGTTGTTGTTTTTTGTTTTTTTGTTTATTTGTAGCCTTTATCATTTAAAATAAGATTTTGTGGAGAGTTTAACTAAATATCAGCAACAACTTTCACTAAAATAACTGCAAAACCTGCCATATATAAACAATTTATACACAACTAGAAAAAATATTTTAAAAAGTGATCAACATCACTCTTGCAAAATTAAAGACATACCAAATATTGCAAAAAACAAAAAACAAAAAAAAAACAAACAAAAAAACTTGTAAAGGTAAGGTCTTTTTTATGTCCACTCCCCTCCACAAAATGCTGTGAAAGATTTAGACCACGCATTCGGGACGTTTTTGTGGCTGCTCCTAGGGGTGCCTGGCGTTTTTGTTTCCAGCCTCTAAACTTCCCTGTATGTTAGCCTTGGGGTCCATGCACACGTAGGCTTTTAGCAGCGTTTGGCGGCAGGAGCTTTTAGAGGCAGGAAAAACCTCACTGCCAGTGCGTCCAGGGGCAGCCGCAATTCTGGCAGGAAATACGCTTGGCGCTGCTAAATGCATCAACATTCTAGGTGCGTTTAGCACTTCAGTGTTAATTTATTCTGGCCATTGAAATAAACGTATTATTCTGGCCAATTAAATGAATGAACGCCCAAGCGCTTGATGCCTGTAAATGCGCCTAAAAGCTTGTAAAGACTTTCGACAGTTTTACAAGCGTCTGGCTTTTTTTTCTACCAAAACGCTGCTGCCAGGAGGAAAAGCTTCTGTGTACGAGGCCTTAAAAAAAAAAAAAAAATGATACTATAATATACATTATATATATATATATATATATATATATATACACACACACACATACACACACACATACTTAACTTCCCCTAGACCTATCTGGCGAGATTCTGGGCATGCCGAAGGCTCAAAATCCCACAAGAAGACAACTTAGTCCAACAGTGTCTATGTACACACGGTTCGACGATCATATACAAAAGGTCGTACTCACGACCGTTGTATGCGATATCGATCGTTCGTATGCGCGGTTTGAACAGTCGAACATATGACGGTCGTACAAGGGAGTTGTATGAGCAGACTAGAAAACTTGGTCGTACCAACAAGCTCTCATACGACCGTTGTATGGTGTGTACAGAGCAGTTGGTACAACAAAGTTGTATTGTGCAAAACACACATGCACCGAAGTCAGGAATGGCTGGATGCTAATTACATGCACCTGAACGTTCTTCTGTGCTCGTATGATCGTGTAGTGCAGTCAGTATGCTACATACAACAGCCAATATACGATTTGCGACAATCGTACGTACGATCGTCGAACCGTGTGTACGAGGCTTTAGACTCCTTTCACACCAGAACGTTTTTCAGGCGCTTTTGCACTAAAAATAGCAACTGAAAAGCTCCTGAAAAACTCCCCCCAATACATCATACTGCAAAAGCCCGAGTGCTTTCACACTGGGGCGGGGCACTTGCCGGACGGTAAAAAAAGTCCTGTAAGCCGCATCTTCGGAGCGGTGTATTCACCGCTCCTCTACCGCCCCTGCCCATTGAAAACAATGGGGCAGCGCACCTGAAGCGCCTGAACACCGCTTTGGAAGCGCCGCTAACCGGCACTTTTAACCCCCTTTTAACCCCTTGTGGGGGGGGGGGTTAAAAGCACACCGCTGCCACCCGAATAGCAGTGCCAAAGCGCCGCTATAACGAGCGGTAAAGCTCCACAAATTAGCGGTAACGATCGGATGGCCCCGGTGTGAAAGGGGTTTTATTGTGAGATTTTGGTTACTCAGCAATGCCTGGGATCTCCCCAAAAAAGACATCAGAAGGATTTGCGAACTCAATGGAGTATCCCTAAACCATGCAGAATTTGGGGGGGGGGGGGGGGGAATGATGGTTGGGGGTTTGCTGTATTCTACGCTGGTAAACCAGTAATAATCACAGAAAACTTGGAACAACAGTTGTCCTCTTTTTTTTTTTTTTTTCCCAAGTAGCTTTGACATTTCCTATTCAAGCTATACATAGAAATCTGAATGGATTTGTATTCATGATTTAAATATGAGGTCACCAAAAGTATGAGCAGAAAAGCAAATCCAAGTAGATAGCATGACACTGGCAACTGTTATGATGCCCACAACACTTAATTTGTCCAGGATGTCACACTGACCTTTGTCAAAAGTAAGGCAAATCACAATGTGCAATTGTTTCAGCCCACACCAAAAGAGCTTTCTAAAGCTCAAGAAGTCTCCCTTATGAAAACGTCTCAGCACTTCTATGGCAGTTTAACCCCAATTTGGTATTTAAAGTGGTTGTAAAGGAAGAAGATTTTTTTTACCTTGCTGTATTCAATGCAGTAAGATAAAAAAAAAACTGCATGCAGCTCCCCCCACTCCCAATACATACCTGAGCCTGATCTCAATCCAGCGATGTGCAGGAGAGCCAAGGCTCTCTCGGTTCCACGCTCCTCATTGGCTCAGATACAGCAGCAGAAGCCATTGACTCCAGCTGCTGTTAATCAGAGCCAGTGAGGAGGAAGCGGGGGCTGGGCCAAGCCTCGCTCTGTGCATCTTTGGAACACACAGAGCAGGACTCAGGAGTGAGCATGCACAAGTGCCCCCATAGCATGTGGCTGCTGCTGATTTGGAGCCCAGAGCACCAGCGGGGGATCTCAGAAGACGAGGATTCGAGCTGCTCTGTGCAAAACCATTGGACAGAACAGGTAAGTACAACATGTTTATTTTAATAAATAATAAAAAAAAGAACCAAGCTTTACAATTGCTTTAATATACTGAATACTATCAGCCTACTTATTCTAAAGACTGAAGGCATTTGATGTAATATGCTCTATATGATTTTTCCATTAGCCAGATACAGCCTCAGTTATGCTCGGTTATCTCTGACAGTTCTTGGTGTGCCCAGGAAAACACTAAACATAGGTTGGAATAATCAAAAAGGAATAACCCCAGACCTCTGCATACCTGCTTCACTGACCAAGGGTCCTTAACCCCTTCCTTACCCGGCACTTAAACCCCCCTCCTGCCCAGACCAATTTTTGGCTTTCAGCACTGTCGCTCTTTGAATGACAATTGCGCGGTCGTGCGACGTTGTACCCAAATAAAATTTGCGTCCTTTTTTTCCCACAAATAGAGCTTTCTTTTGGTGGTATTTGATCCCCTCTGCGTCATTTCTGATCGCCGCTATAAACAAAAAATGAGCGACAATTTTGCAAAAAAGAACAATATTTTTTACTTTTTGCTAAAGTACAAATCCATTAAAAAAATTATTAATCAGTTTTGGCCGATATATATTCTTCTACATATTTTTGGTAAAAAAAAAAAAATCGCAATCGGCGTATATTGATTGGTTTGCGCAAAAGTTATCGCGTCTACAAACTGGGAATTGATTTATGGCGTTTTTATTATTTTTTTTTTTTTTACTAGTAATGGCGGCGATCTGCGATTTTTATCGGGACTGCGATATTGGGGCGGACATGTCGGACATTTTTTACACATTTTTGGGACCAATGACATTTATACAGCGATCAGAAATTTAAATGTCCACTGATTACTGTATAAATGTCATTGGCAGTGAAGGGGTTAACCTGCAGGGGGCAGTGAAGGGGTTAAATATGTTCCCTGGGTGTGTTCTAACTGTGGGGGGGCAGGGCTGGCCGGGACATAACAGATCTAACTGATCCCAGTGACAGGGATCAGTAGATCTGCTGTGTCCCCTGTCACAGAACGGGGAACCGCCGTGTTTACAACGGCGGTTCCCCGTTCTGAGGCTCCCAAAGGCGATCGCCGGGTCTCGGGCGGACATCGAGTCCGCCCGACCCACGGGCACGCTCGCGCAGCGTGCGGCGCGCGCAGCGTGCGGCGCGCGCGCCACCGCTGCCGCCGCTGCCGCCAGGGGGCGCGCCTGGAGCGCGCCTGGAGCGTGTGCAGTGGAGGACGTCCATGGACGTCCTCAGGGCATTTCAGGTCCGCGCTGGAGCCGTACTTCGGCTATAGCGCGGACCTGGAGTGGTTAAAGTGGTTGTAAAGGCAGAAGGTTTTTTTTTAATCTTAATGCATTCTATGCATTAAGATAAAAAGCCTTCTGTGTGCAGCAGCCCCCCTCTTACCTGAGTGGCATCAGTGATTCGGCTCAGGTGCCCCCATAGCAAGCTGCGTGCTGTGGGGCACTCACACCTGATTTTCACAGGTACCCGCTCCCACTTCTGCTCCCACCACCTAGGTAATCATAATTGCAAGTTCTCCTTCCCCCTTCCCTCCCAAATTCTTTTGGGGCACATGACAGGTCCCAAAAGAGGGCAGGACCATTCGCCGTGTGTGGCGCCACTAGCGCATGCACAGTGGGCACCTGGCTGTGAAGCCACAAGCTGTGGCCATAGTAAAGAATCCGGCGAGAGAGGACACAGGGAGATAACTCCTGGGATGACCACATCGCTGGATCGTGGGACAGGTAAATGGCTGTTTATTAAAAGTCAGCAGCTACAGTTTTTGTAGCTGCTGACTTAATTTTCACTTAAAGCAGTGGTTCTCCTGTCCTCGGGACCCACTAACAGGCCAGGTTTGCAGGATAACTGAAATACATCACAGGTGATATCATTTGCTGCTCAGCGATTGCAGTATTCTAGTCTGCATCTCCCCAAGGCAATACTGAAAATCTGGCCTGTTAGTGGGTCCTGAGGACAGGAGTTGAGAACCACTGACTTAAAGGATAAGTTCACTTAAAAAAAAAAAAAAAAAAAAAACTGCACATTTTTTTGCAGGTAAAAAAAAAAAATGTGCATTTATTATTTTTATTGCAGGAGCCTGGAAAGCATTGCACCAGTGATCAGCAAATTGCTGATGCCATGCAGGTCTGCACAATGTCAGTGTATCTGTGTGCCCGTACATCGGGTTAGCCGATACTCTCGGACAGGAAGACTCAATGAACTACTACAATTCTCCACAGCACCATGGTAGTTCATTGAGAACTACAAGCCGACAGCCGCTAGGGATATCGGGGCTTTTAGTCCATTCACACACAGCTGTGTGTCTTGAATGACACAGCCGCGTGGGCGGAGCCCTGCACAGCTGCGCTGTTTACAAACAATGACAGCCAGTATGGGGAACTTCTCCCTGCACTACTGCCACAGGGAGGGGGGGGCAGCTGGCGACTGCAGCACTGGGAACATGTTATATGTTCCACCCTAAAATCGGGGGTAACATTTTTAAGAGACTGGAGCAACTTTTTTTTTTTTTTTTTGAAAAAACACCTTTTACAGGCATTTGTCATCTGCTTGTCAAAGCATCTCTATGTTAGCCAAGTGTCCATGAACACAGAGGTGTTAACACGTGTACTAGAAGAGGAGGGTTTACAGGCTGAAAATAAAAAGCCCATCACAAGCGCATTCAAGGGAGGAGCTTTTGCGCAGAAAAACGCTTCACGTGCCTAAACGCTGGGCGCATTTGACTGTTACTGCACTCCAATGGCCAGAAAACAATATTAGGGCCAATGGAATCCAATGATGCCCAAATGCTTGACGCCCCTCAATGCATGTGCAAAAAATAAAAACCACAGAGGTGATCAAATACCACCAAAAGAAATCTTGTTTTGTGGGAAAAAAGGACATCAATTGTATTTGGGTACAACGTCTCACAACCACGCAATTCTCAGTTAAAGTAACGCAGTGCCGTATCGCAAAAAATGGCCTGGTCATTAAGGGGGTGAATCCTTCTGGGGCTGAAGGGTTTAATGAAGAGAGCGCATTAAAGTGAAAAAAAAAAAAAAAAAAAACTTACCTTTACAACCACTTTAATATTGTCTCCTCTTAAAGTGGTATTAAATCCAAAAGCAAAAATGTATTAAATTGCAATTTACCAATTCTTAGATGGGACTGCATTAGTTTTCTTTTTTTTTTCCCTTCTGGTGATTCAGTCAGTAAGTCTTTTATTTTTCAACTTCTTCTAGGCTCTGTTCACACTAGTGCCATTTCAGGTGTGACTTGAGTCGCACAGAATCGCATGACAATGGAAATCATTGTTTTCAATGGTGTCCGTTCACATTAACACAACTCCGCACGGTGAGATTTTGGAAAGGGTTCCTTTATTCATTTGGTGCGATTCCAGCGTAATCGTGGAGCCAAAGACTATGCAAACCGCATCCAAGCAACACTACACAACTGCACTGTACTGTGTGGATCAAAATCTGATTGCAACAGTGTGAACCAAGCTGTCCAGACAAAGCAGCAGTTAGATGGCTGGGCCTGGGACAAACCAAAAAAGGACAGGGGTGCTTACAATGGTCAGCTTTTATTGATGTAAAACATTTATCCCAAAAGGAAAAAAAAAAAAAAAAAAAAAAACGGAGTTCAGCTTCAGTACGTCTGTCTAAATCTAGTCCAATACTACCATCCACACAGGGTGACAATGCTGCTGTACAAATGTGTCTGCTTGACAACTTCATCCAGAATGCACACTCCCTAAGGCTGGCCAAGCAGCATTCCTTATTTTTCATTCAACCATTGGGTTACACGGGAAAAAAAAAAAAAAAAAAAGCTGAGTCCTTCCCACAGAGGTATTGTATTCTGACAGTGGAGAAAACTTACCTGCTGTCAGAAGACAATAATCAATGTTTCCATCTATAGCCAATGGCACTGATTGTGCTGTAAAAAACAACAGGCTGGTCTGTCATTCGACTTGTGCACAACCAGCCAGCCCAAACATAAATTCAAATTTGGCCGCCCCCCGCTGAAAAAGATGAATTTCTATCCTTGTATGACCGGCATAAGACAGGAAGTGTGTCACTGGCGGGATCACCAGGTGAAATAAAAAGGGAAAAAAACCCCTCCAGATACGTTTCTGCATGCGCGTTTTTGACGCACTCTAGTGCAGTTTGGGTGCATTCCAGGTGCTTTTTTCTTCTTTTTTCCACTATATTAGGGTCCACTGCGTTTTTGATGCGTTCCAGTGTATTCCACGGCTTTTTGATGTGTTTTACTGCCTTCCAGTACAGTCCAGTGCAGGTAAAATGCAACATGTTCTACTTTTTCTGGAACTGGAAAGCCCTGGAACTGACTGCACTGCTGTGGACTATGCCATTGGAAACCATATAACCTACTTTCCATGCGTTTTTGATGCAGAAAAAAATGCACCGGACTGCATGTGGTGTGAACTGGCCCTTAAAAAGAAAACAAATGCAGCCACTGCATCTAAGGATTGGTAAACTGCAATAGATTACATTTTTCTTTTTTGGGATGAATAGTGCTTTAAATAATGCCAACACATCCAAGTGCTTTGCCTAGATAATAAGAACTGTTTGGGCTCTAAACGACAAACAAATAAGCAGAACTAATGGAATGCACAAGAGATCATAAACCACACATGCAAAACAAAGTATAAAATGCCCGGCATATTTGCAAACATGTATAAAATGCAAGTGGATCCAGCGATACCTGAAGGTGGCCTTGTACACATAATGGAAAAAAAAAACAAGCACTTGCCCCAGATCTTCCCTAGGGCAACTGATGATGTTTTCATCTGCTGGGGAGATCACAGCGTTTGCACAAGAAAGCAGAGCAGTGTGTTCTAAGGTCACATGTGAGACAGAAATGAGATAGGGAATACAGCTATGAGGCTGATGTGTGTTCTAAATCATAACCAACCACCGCCTGGCACATTCCAGCACCAGCAAAATCAGCACCCGGACAGCAAACCACAACTGATTTTTCATTCCCTCACATATGGCCAGCTGATTTACCAAATGAAAAATAGTTTTCGTTTATCGCTTTCATGTTATCTTATTTTCTCTGTGCCATCACCTTTTATAATGGATATTGTTAGGAGAAGTGTTAAATGTGGCATGATTTAAGGGAGCTCCAGGTGGCAAAAACATAGATTTGTAAAGGGGCTGTAACAGTAATGTTATGTAATGGGTCTCCGGTCTCCAACAATTCCTAAATACATATTTTGTCATGCATGGTCTCTGACCATCGCCTGCTGCATGCCTGACCATCGCCTGCTACGCCTGACCATCGCCTGCTGCATGCCTGCGGTGCCTGACCATCGCCTGCTGCATGCCTGCGGTGCCTGACCATCGCCTGCTACGCCTGACCATCGCCTGCTGCATGCCTGCGGTGCCTGACCATCGCCTGCTGCATGCCTGCGGCACCTGACCATCACCTGCGGCACCTAACCATCGCCTGCTGCATGCCAGCGGTGCCTGACCATCACCTGCTGCACGCCTGCGGCGCCTGACCAACGCCTGTTGTCTCTGACAGCTGTCTGTACATTACTTACATTGAATAACATGAGTGGCCCTTTGCTGCACTTGAGGCCCATATAACAATTAAGTTGGCCACCACTGGTCTAAGCTTTTAAATGGGGTCTATGAAGAGCACTCTATTATAACTCCCAATCATGAAGCATTCCAATGTAATAGGAATTTAGGTAAATACTGACCTTTCCACATACAAAACCAATACATGAACCCAACACAAGGACAATGATACAAAATCTGATCCCGTTATGGCACAGAGGGATCCACACACAGGAATCCTCCTAGGGACAATCCCCCCGAACCACCGAGAGTCCCTCACATTCAGGGAGAGCTTAGCAACCATGGATGAAACAATGCAAAGCAGCAACACCAGGGAAGGAAGCAGAACTTCCGTCAGCCTTCAGAGTCACCAACATTTCAAAGTCACTTCCAGATACTTTGCTGTGTTAGATGATTATATAGAAATAGAATATAAACACATGGATCTATACATTAACATATATTTAGGATAGATACCCCACTGTGGTATACGATATATAGATATATATGATGGACACATTACTGTGATGTATAGATATATATGATGGACACATTACTGTGATGTATAGATGTATATGATGGACACATTACTGTGATGTATAGAGAGATATAAATGATGGATGCAGATTGCTGTGCTACATGATATGGATATACATAATGGCTACATAGTGATATACAATACATGTATTGCTATAGGATATGTTCTATACACTGATATGTACATTGCTGTGATTGATGATCTCCTGTACACAGATATATATGATGGAGACATGGCTGAGATACAACTTCCCCATATCCTACCAGCCAATCACATCACAACACACACTCCCTCCGATTGTAAAGGATTGGATACATTGCAACATTTCTCAGGATCTCCATCCAATAACCCAGCATGGCAAGGGAGACACGGATTCCACATAGAGAATTGTCCTCCTATCAGGGACAGAAACTAGGACACAGGACCCCCAGGACTGCTGTACATGGGAAGTGGTAGAGCCCCCCATGTGTGACACTGAGGAGGGGGGCAGAGGAGTCCTACACATCATGTATGTTATGTCCCATGTGTGAGCAGCAGTACTGAGGGGAACATAGGGGTCCAGTACAGTCCTATACGTCCCCCGCACTCCTCTCCCTGTACAGTCCTATACCTCCCCCGTACTCCTCTCCCTGTACAGTCCTATACCTCCCCCGTACTCCTCTCCCTGTACAGTCCTATACCTCCCCCGTACTCCTCTCCCTGTACAGTCCTATACGTCCCCCGCACTCCTCTCCCTGTACAGTCCTATACGTCCCCCGCACTCCTCTCCCTGTACAGTCCTATACGTCCCCCGCACTCCTCTCCCTGTACAGTCCTATACCTCCCCCGTACTCCTCTCCCTGTACAGTCCTATACCTCCCCCGTACTCCTCTCCCTGTACAGTCCTATACCTCTCCCCCTGTACTCCTCTCCCTGTACAGTCCTATATCTCCCCCCCACACTCCTCTCCCTGTACAGTCCTATACCTCCCCCGTACTCCTCTCCCTGTACAGTCCTATACCTCCCCCGTACTCCTCTCCCTGTACAGTCCTATACCTCCCCCGTACTCCTCTGTGTGCTCCGGGTGTTGGTTGCACTCACCTAGGAGGGGGCGGTGCGGCGCTGTCCTCCGGTGTCATGCTCGGTGTCGGGATCCCCGCTGTCAGTGTCGGAGGAGCTCCGCTCCGTGTAGCCGAGTGATAGAAGTGAGCGGAGAGCGGAGGAAGCGCAGCCTGGAGAGGGGAGGGAGGGGGAGGAGTGGGGGAGGGGAGGAAACATCTGGGAGTCATGAGGAAGTCAGGCTGAGAAGGGAGCCGAGCTCTGGTCTATGGGGAGATGGATGGAGGGGGGCGGGGAGCACTTTCCCTGCCAGTGCCCGGAGCTCCACACTCCGTGTTGTCTTTACATATTTACATTTATCCAAATCCAGAGAAGCTGCTTATGTGGAGGAGGCCATTCAGTTGCAAATCTCTAAAAACACATTTCTATAAATATCTATGTAAGATGAGTGACAGCGACACGCCTTCCCCACTTCTCCGAGAAAATTACAATTCTCACCAAACTTGTCGTTTGCATTCCATGTGCTGTGCTGAGCGCCTAAAGCCGGGCCGTATTCGGGGTCCCTACCGCCGGGCCGCACTCGGGGTCCCTACCGCTGGACCACACTCGGGAATGCCTATCACCAGGCTGCCTACTGCTTGGCTGCACTCGGGGGCCCCTCTCACCGGACCACACTCGGGGGACCCCTACCACCAGACCACACTCGGGGATGCCCATCACCAGGCCGCCTACTGCTGGGCTGCACTCGGGGACCCCTACCACCGGACCACACTCGGGGATGCCCATCACCAGGCCGCCTACCACCGGAGGGCACTCGGGGGACCCCTACCACCGGACCACATTCGGGGGACCCCTACCACCGGACCACATTCGGGGGACCCCTACCACCGGACCACACTCGGGGATGCCTATCACCAGGCCGCCTACCACCGGACAGCACTCGGGGGACCCCTACCACCGGACCACACTCAGGGATGCCTATCACCAGGCCGCCTACCACCGGACAGCACTCGGGGGACCCCTACCACCGGACCACACTCGGGGATGCCCATCACCAGGCTGCCTACCACCAAACGGCACTCAGGGGACCCCTACCACCGGACCACACTCAGGGGACCCCTACCACCAGACCACACTCGGGGGACCCCTACCACCGGACCACACTCGGGGATGCCTATCACCAGGCCGCCTACCACTGGACGGCACTCGGGGGGCCACTACCACTGGACCACACTCGGGGATATCTATCACCCATCTGCCTACCACTGGGCCACAACCAGGGGCCCCTACAGCCAGGCCGCACTCGAGGGCACCTACTGCGGGGGCCGCACTCTGGGGCCTTTACCGTGGGGCAGCACTCGGGGCACCTATGGCCAGACCATACTCCAGACGCCTAGCACAGGACCACACTCGGTGGGGACCTTGCCGCCGGGCTGCACTCGGGGCGCCTATGGCCAGAACGCACTCTGGGCGCCTACCGCAGGACCGCACTCGGGGCGCCTATGGCCAGACCACACTCCAGGCGCCTACCACAGGACCACACTTGGGGGCCTTGCCGCCAGGCCGCACTCAGGGGCCTTGCTGCCGGGCCGCACTCGGGGCGCCTATGGCTGGACCGTACTCCGGGTGCCTACCACAGGAACGCACTCGGGGGGGGCCCTGCCACCAGACCGCACTCGGGGCACCTATGGCCGGACCGCACTCAGGGCACCTACTGCCGGGCCGCACTGCAGATTTCTCAGCTGCACATCCATGAAGTGAATTTTCCATTCCACCACATCCCAAAGGTGCTGTATTAGATCGAGGTCTGGTAACTGTGGAGGCCATTGGAGTACAGTAATCTTCTTAGTTGACAGGAGTTCACCAGGTGTGATCTTCTGCTGCTGTAGCCCATTTGCTTCAAGGTTCAATGTGTTGTGCATTCCAAGATGGCATTCTGCATACCTTGGTTGTAACGACTGGTTATTTGAGTTACTTTTGCCTTTCTATCATCTCCAACCAGTCTTGCCCATTCTCTGACATCAACAAGGCATTTTCCTCCACACAACTCCCGCTCACTGGATATTTTCTCTTTTTATGACCATTTTCTGTAAACCCAGTATATCAGCAATTTTTGAAATCCTCAGACCAGCCCATCTGGCACCAACAACCATGCTACATTCAAAGTCATTTAAATATCCTCCCCCCCCCCCCCATTCTGATTCTCAGTTTGAATAGCAAGTCGTCTTCACCACATGTAGATGCTAAAATGCATTGAGATGCTGCCATGTGATTGGCTGATTAGCATTTTGTGTTACCAAGAAATGAAACAGTACCTAATAAAGTCAGTAAGTATATTTAGATGGGGTGAATGACACCGACAGACCTTCCCAGACGTCCGAGGAGCAAAATGGCCAACATTATCACCAAACGTGCATTGTGCATAGTATGTGCTGCTGCACAAGAGAGTGCCTAAAGCCGGGCCGTATTCAGGGGCTCCTGCCACCGGGTTATACTAGGAGGCCCCTACCACCGGGATTACCCCCTTTTGCCTTCACAACTGCCTTAATTCTTCACGGCATAGATTCAGCAAGCTATCTATTCCTCAGAGATTTTGGTCCATATTGGCATGATACCATCACGCAGTTGCTGAAGATTTGTCGGATGTATGTAAGATGAGGTGAGTGACACAGACAGGCCTTCCTGGACTTCTGAGGAGCAAAATTACCTCCATTATCACCAAACCTGTAGTTTGCAGTGTATGTGCTGCTGCGCAAGAGAGGAGTGCCTAAAGCCAGGCTGTATTCAGGGGCTCCTACCGTCATGCCATACTTGGGAGATCATACCGCTGGGCCGAACTCGGGGGATCCTACTGCTGGGCCCTACTCGGGGGCTCCTACCGCCGGGCCCTACTCGGGGGCTTCTACCTCTGAGCCCTACTCGGGGGCTTCTACCACTGGGCCCTACTCGGGGGCTCCTACCGCCGGGCCCTACTCGGGGGCTTCTACTGCCAGGCCCTACTCGGGGGCTCCTACCGCCGGGCCCTACTCGGGGGCTCCTTCCGCGTGCCCTACTCAGGGGGCTCCTACCGCCGGGCCCTACTCGGGGGCTTCTACCTCTGGGCCATATTTGGGGGTGCCTACATCTGGCTGCATTCAGGGGCTCCTACCACTGGGCTGAAATTAGGGGTGCCTATCACAGGGCTGCAATCAAGAGCGCATATCCTGGGACTGTATTTAGGAGCTCCCACAGCTGAGCCATATTCAGGGAGCTGCTTGGAGTATTGATGAGGGCCCTAGCCACCAATCCCCAACAAAGTGGGCTGGCAGGGGGCAGGCACCTCATAAATACTCATGGGTCATGCCAGCAGGGGCAGTCGGGAAGAAGCTGGAGAAGGAGTACTAAGGAGGCTGTTGGTGGCCCTTGAGGATGCCCCCTAGTCTGGGGGGGGGGGCTAGGGCTCGGGGTGCTGGAGGGACCATCTACAGCACACAGAGGATTCCTTCCTGGAGGCACAGGAGCAAGGAGAGGACAGCAAGAGCAGGTCGGCACGTCCAGGAGTTCTTCAGAGAACTCAGCGGGGGGGGGGGGGGGGGGAGTGAGCAATCTGGGAGGACTGTGGAGAGAGAGGGTGTAAGTCTGGGAGGACTGTGGAGAAATAGCCAGGAGGGCTAGTAAAAGGGGCAGGCAGATGGGTTGGCAGTGCCGGAAGAGGTGGTGCTGGGATCAGTAGCCACAGGAATGTAAGCTGGACACTGATTTTTGCTCCACACCTAAAGGGGCCTCGGGTTCCTGCCTGTAACAGGCTTTGGCTTACCGTCCGAAAAATGCATAAAATGTGCCTGAAAAAAGCACTCCATTCATACATTTAGATGCTATTCCATTGAAGACTACAGGACAAAAAGGCCTGATTCTGCCTCAAAAGTATCTTGTGTTGTTTTTTTGAGCATCGGGCATTAAGCTACAGGCACCTGAGCACTCATATGTTAACAGACACCACTGTAATACAATGCTCAAATAAATGAAAGGAGCACTTTTTAATCAGAGTATAGCATCGAGCCAATTAAACTCCTGGGATATTGATCTGGTCAGTTAAGTAGCAGAGGGGTTTGTTAATCAGTTTCAGCTGCTTTGGTGTTAATGAAATTAATGTGCACTAGATGGACAACAATGAGACAACCTCCAAAACAGGAATGGTTTTCCAGGTGGAGGCCACTGACATTTTTTCCATGCTTAGATTTTCTGACTGTTTTTCACTAGTTTTGCATTTGGCTAGGGTCGATGACACTACTGGTAGCATGAGGCAATACCTGGACCCAATAGAGGTTTCACAGGCAGTCCAAATCTTGCAGGATGGCACATCAATACGTGCCATTGCCAGAAGGTTTGCTGTATCTCTCTCAGCACAATCTCAAGAGCATGGAGGAGATTCCAGGAGACAGGCAGTTACTCTAGGAGAGCTGGACAGGGTCGTAGAAGGTCCTTAATCCATCATCAGAACCAGTATCTGCTCCTTTGTGCAAGGCCACTGGTGTGAATGTCTCTTACCAAACAATCAGAAACAGACTTGAGTGTGGCCTAAGGGCCCAATGCCCTCTAGTGGGCCCTGTGCTCACTGCCCGGCACTGTGGAGCTCGATTGACATTTGCCATTAAACACCAGAATTAGCAGGTCTGCCACTGGCGCCCTGTGCTTTTCACAGATGAGAGCAGGTTCACCCTGAACACATATGACTGGTTTGGTGGTGGGTCAATGATAGTCTGGGGAGGCATATCCATAGAGGGACACACAGGCTAGACAATGGCACCCTAAAGTCCATGCAGGGAGACTGGTGTCAGGCTGCCCTCTGTGGCCGTGATGGTATATCCAGAAATTGGATGTCCGCCCAAAGGCTATGTGTCCAGCTAGAGTGGTGAGAGGAGCTGTCAGTCCAACCACTGTGTGAGCCAATCGTGGCATGTTTCAGAAGCTTAACCACGCCTCCTTCATCAGCTTGATTGTTTGAAAATACCTCCGGGAATTTATAGAGCTGCTAATTACCCTCATAACATCCGGTGAGTGAGATAAAGGTCTTTGAGCACTCGCCAGTCTGGCGGTGTTAGGGATGTCAGCTCTTAGTATTTACAAATAAAAACATTATTAAGATACTGGATTAAAGACTAATGTAGCAAATTAAGTTTGTAAAATGTAACAAAATATAAAAAGTAAGGTTCGGTTCACACTACAGCGACTTGGGATCCGACTTGTGTCGTCCCAAGTCGCTTGACATAAAAAATCCCATTGAAGTGAATGAGAGCCATGTTAATGTACACTGCTGAAGACACTCCGACTTGAAAAAAGGTTCCTGTACTTCTTCAAGGCGACTTCTATCCAACTTGTGCCCATAGACTTCAATGGAATTTGCCTGCAAGTCGGATCCCCATCTATATTGAAGCAACTTTACAGGAAAAAGAAAAGAACTTATCAAGATACTTCCCACGAATTACCCAGGCAACCCCCTCCCTCTCTTCTCTGATTGGCCACAGGCAAAGTTGACTGTCATGGAGGTCACTTTAAGTCGCGTTGTAAGTCGCCCAAAGAAGCGCTGAAGTCCCGTTGAAGTTGCGTTCAAATCACCTGGCAAAGTCTCGCCTGAAGTCAGATCGCCCCTATGTGAACCGGCTCTAAAATGATGGGCTATAATGATCCAGAGGACCTGGAAATACAAAATATGTGATGAGAATATATCTTAACGTGAAAAATAAAAATGAAAAATAAAGATGAAAACAAAAATTTGAAAAATAAACATAAAAATAGAAATAAATGTAAATAATAAATAGAAAAGAAAATACCGGGCCCCGCCCCATGGCTATATAAGTATTGGCACACGGCAGACGAAGCATTACATCGGGAGAGCGCGTCGAGGCAACATCGGAGGAAAAACAGGGGGAGAAGACAGCGTAGAGAGAGAAGACCCTGCAGAAGAGGGAGAAGACAGTGGAGAGTGAAGACCCAACAGAAGAGGGAGAAGAACCGGCAGAGGGAGAAGACATCGCCGGAGAAGGGAGAAGAGCCAAAGAGGGGAGAAAAAAAATCAGAAGAGACGCCGGAGCTGATTTAATAAATTACTTTAAACATCTGTGTAGTGTTTCCATTTCTTGACACTTTTTTTGGTGAATGGGTAGGGGTACAATGTATCTGGGGGCACCTTGTTAAAGGAGGCTTCCAGATTCCAATAAGCCTCCCACCCCAGACCCCGACAACCACCGGTCAGGGTTGTTGGGAAGAGGCCCTTGTCCTCATCAACATGGGGACAAGGTGCTTTGGGGTGGGGAGCGCAGGGCCCCCTGCTCCAAAGCACCCACCCCCCCCAAGTTGAGGGCATGTAGCCTGGTATGGTCCAGGAGGGGAGGGGGCACTCGCTCGCTCCCCCCTTTCCTGACCTACCAGGCTGCATGCTCGGATAAGGATTTTGGGGGGAACAGCATGCCATTTTTATTGGCATGGGAGTTCCCCTTAAAATCCATACCAGATTAAAGGATCTAGTATCTCTTGGGGGGGAACCCCACGCCATTTTTTTTTCATTTTGGCAGGGGGGTTCCCCTTCAAGATCCTCAGCACACAAGTCGCACCGCAAGTCTGATCATCATGATCCGACTTCTATTCAAGTCAATAGGGACCATTGATTTTGAATAGAGGCAGAGAAACGCCTGACAAGGTTAAACACAGCTGTATCCTGCGTTAAGACACATTTAGCAGCTTTTACCGGCGTCAGGCGTTTTTACAGCTCTAGCGCCGGTCATCAGAAAGCGCTGGTCCTGGGTTTTTTTAAAGGAGCTTAAAAACGCCTATGCCACTTACAGCTCCTAAACGCCTGTGTGTGCATGAGGCCATAGAATAACAGAAAGGTGTTTTTAAGCTGTAAAAAAAAAAAAAAATGCCTGACGCTCCTAAAAGTGGCTGTAAAAATGCCCGTATGCATGAGGCCTAAATATGACTCTTACAATCATTCTTTGTTATATATTGTTACATTTTACAAACTTAGTTTGCTACATTATTCTTTAATCCAGTATCTTGACCACTTGAGCCCCAGAAAGATTTACCGATTTCCTGACCAGGCCATTTTTTGCGATACGGCACTGCATCGTTTTAACTGACAAGTGCGCGGTCGTGCGACGTTGTACCCAAACAAAATTGATGTCCTTTTCCCCCACAAATAGAGCTTTCTTTTGGTGGTATTTGATCACCTCTGCAGTTTTTATTTTTTGCGCTATAAAAAAAAGAGCAACAATTTTGAAAAAAAAAACCTTATATTTTTTACATTTTGCTATAATAAACATCCAAAAAATGTAAAAAAAAAACAAAATGTCTTCCTCAGTTTAGGCAAATATGTATTCTTCTACATATTTTTGGTAAAAAAAATGCCAATTAGCATATATTGATTGGTTTGCGCAAAAGTTATCGCATCTACTAAATAGGGGATAGATTTAAAGCATTTTTATTATTTATTTATTCTTTTTTTATGAATAATGGCGGTGATCTACGACTTTTAGCGGGACTGAGACATTGCGGCAGAGAGATCGGATACTTTTGACACTATTTTGGGACCAGTGCCATTTATACAGAGATAAGTGCTATAAAAATGCACTGATTACTGTATAAATGTCACTTGCAGGGAAGGAGTTAACACTGGGGGGTGATCAAGGGGTTTCTAACTGTATGGGGGCAGGGCTGACTGGAGGAGGAGAGAGATTGCTGTTCCTAATCACTAGGAACAAACATTCTCACTCTACTCCCCTGACAGAACGGGGATCTGCTTTGTTTACACAGGCAGATCCCCGTTCTGCCTCTCTCTGGAGCGATTGCAGGTGGCTGGCGGACATCAAGTCCACCGGAGCCGTTGGTTGGCTCCCCCTAGAGTGAATGGGCGCGCCCACGCCCACAGATTGCCGTGTACGCACCCGTCGTAACCTATGGCGATTTGCGCAGCTGTGCCAACGTTTTATTTGTAATACTAAGCGCTGACATCCCTGGCACCGCCACACTGGCGAGTGTTCAAAGACAGTTATCTCACTCACCTGAATGTCATGAGGGTAATTAGCAGCTCTATAAATTCCCAGAGGTATTTTCAAACAATCAAGCTGATGAAGGAGGCGTGGTTAAGCTTCTGAAACATGCCCCGATTGGCTCACACAGTGGTTGGACTGACAGCTCCTCTCACCACTCTAGCTGGACACATCGTCTTTGGGCAGACATCCAATTTCTGGATATACCATCACGGCCACACAGGGCAGCCTGACGCCGGTCCCCCTGCACGGACTCCAGGCTCATCTTGCTCCCCACCACAGCAGGATTTCTCCACCAAGGACTACCACACAGCTCCCAGCTTATTACAATCCACTGCAGACTGTCACCGCTTGTGAGTGCCATTTGTTTTATATTGTATTTTACTTTAAATTTTGCTACACTATGCCGGTTTGGCGCTTTCTTCTCTTCCTTTCTTATGTTACAAATTGTGGATTTCCAGCCCACAACTGAAAGCAGCCTTGCCAGCACCATAATGTCAGACATTTTCCACTAATTGACAATTTTATTCCTATATCTCTGGGAATAAGTATCTTGCAATACTTCTTTTTTTAACCTGGTACATGATATTTTATTACTACAGGATAGGCACAGTGTCAGCGCTATAGTGTTTTTTGGCTTTATCTAGACAATGGCACAATGGCTGTCATTACGTATCAGGATGAAATCCTTGGACCCATTGCCAGACCCTAAACTGGTATGTTCCTTCTGGTGCACAACAATGCCCGGCCTCATGTGGCGTGAGTATGCAGCCAGTTCCTGGAGGATGACAGAATTGATACCATTGAATGGCCCCCACGCTCGCCTGACCTAAATCCAATAGAATACCTCTGGGACATTATTTTCGGTCCATCCGACACAACCAGGTTGCACCTCAGTCTGTTTAGGAGCTCAGTGATGCCCTGGTCCAGATCTGGGGGGAAATACCCCAGGACACCATCCGTCGTCTCAACATTGTCAAGCATGCATACAAGCACGTGGGGGCCATACAAACTACTGAGTACCATTTTGAGTTGCTGCAATGAAATTTCAGCAATATGGACTAACCTGGTGCATCATTTTTTTCACTTTGATTTTCAGGGTGTCTGAATCCAGAGGGTAGATTGATAATTTTCATTTCCATCAAATGATGTGGCATCCTTTTGTTCCTAACACATTACCCAATCCATATCAGTATAAATATCCTGCATGATATTTTTATCCATTGAGATCTGATGTGTTTTCAAAGTGTTCCTTTATTTTTTGAACAGCCTACATCGAATTTTGGATGTTGAGCTTTTTCGAGTTTTGTGCTACAAAACACTTAGGTTTGAATGGGGCCTAAATGTTTTTTAAGCTTTTTCTGTGGACAATTTAGAATTTTTAAAATTGTCATCATTTTCCATACAATTTTAAGAAGAGATATCTGGTATCTATTTACTCGACACACTTTCATCTTTTAAATTTTGCATGTTTGTGTGCAATGAAATTAGTTTTACTGTATTTTTTACTGAAAATATAACTTTAAAAAACAGTTACGTAAAAATCGCAAATGTTAATTGTGCCTAAGCAGCACCCTTTGTCTAGAAATTCTCCTGAAAAAAAAAATAGAGAAACTTTCCTTTTCTTTTTTTCTTTGAGTTTTGGATAAAATGGAGAGGGATAAAAACATCTGTCAGCGTTGCAGTTTTATTGTTGCCTGGAGATGTACTCCTTTACAAGCAGTCCCTTAGGCCCCTTTCACACGGACGGATAGAATCAGCCGCTCTGCCGTTGCTAAATGCAAGTCAGATGACCAGAGGTTAAAGCACAACGATTACTTGCATTTGTTACATTCCAATTAGCCACGGATACATGCTGCTGCGGTGGAAACATTGTTAACATTCTTGACATTCCTGCAGTGCTTCCATTGATTTCTATGCTTGTTGCCGTTGCTATCCGTAGATTACACAGTTCAGCTGCGGATTCGTGCAGATAGGTGCAGTTAGCTGCATAACATCGTTCCTGGACGCATTCCAATCCATTTTTTCTAATCCTTCGAAATCATCTGTAACGAAACCGTTGCTAAATGCAGAGTGTGAAAGGGGCCATAGGAAAGCATTGTCACAGTATAACTGCGGTAGATAACTTCATCTATCCGCAGCTAAAAGCAGGATTCTATCCGTTCGTGTGAAAGGGGCCTTAGTTACATACATCCGACTTACATGCGATTGATATGTACAAATGGAGGTAGACAACAGGTAGTGAGAAGATATCTACCCCTAGGAAGGGAAATTCACTCCTGTAAGGGTTATGGGAAAAAGGTGTCTCCACTGAAGCTTTATCGCCAATCCTTGTTTCCACAACAATCCAACTGTCATAGGGACAGAAAGTGAGGGGAAATCTTCCGAACAGGGGCACAGACAGCAAAACAAACATTACAGGGGTGTTAACCCTTCCCTATGCGATCAAAAAAAAAAAAAAACGTGTAACTGGAGCTACACTTAAAAAATCTACCTGTTCCACCTTACATACAAATTCAACTTGAGAACAAACCTACAGACCCTATCTTGTTTGTAACCCAGGGACTGCCTGCAATTGTCTTGTTTACCATTATGACCACAAGTGAAAGAAAATCCCAAAATGTTGTGTTAGACATCAAAACCAGGAATATTCCAATGGAGCCACTAGTTCTGGTGACCCCGATGGCAACTTGGGATTTCCAAACTTTGGCTATGGTACACAGATGGCACAAAAAAAAAAAAAAAACATTGGCGGGTTATAATCCTCGCTTAGCCAAAAATAAAAAATAAAAGTTTTTGCCTTTAGTTCTACCTTAACAAATAGCCCTACACACAAAGCATATTGTATACTGCCTTGCATTCCAGTTGTAATTTTTACTAAATTAATCTTATGGCAATAGGAGCAGCGTTTGTTCAAAGGGCATCATCAAACAACATACATATGGGCGGTTGTGCCTGTCAGCGTCAAATCCTGGTGTTTTTGGTGGTGCAGGTGCAGCGTCCACCCCGCTACAAGCAACCTGTCAAAACCTAGAACAGGCTAAAAACATGGCTGGCTAGATGGTGTACCAAGCAGTACTCACATTTTAGGGCTGCATGGGTTTGGGGATGTATGAATATGCATTCAAGGCATACATCCCAGAACATATACGGCCCTAAACACGAATAGTACTTGGTACAGCATCCAGCTGCTGCAAATCCCAACAAGTCATAGATGCTGAATGCTTATAAACATATGAAAAGCAAGTTTGTTTATATATGGCTGTATGATAATGAAGGGGTACAAAGAGACTGAATAGAATTAAGTAACTGCACCACTCTATACAAAACCAAATTTTACCTCGATCTTCCATTCTTCTGATGAATTGAACATCAGGGGTTCAACATCTTAATATTCTGTGTCTAGGTTCATATCTTCTGTTCTATCTCTATTGTTTTGGTAAACTAGTATGCTGTAGGGAACCTATAAGGGCTTTCACCTTCCTAAATAGCTCATGATCTCCTTAGAAAAGTCACATCAAGGTGCCTGCTTACATCCTTAGATGATCTCCCCTGTGCCATAGGGTCCATTTAATCTGGAAAGCAAATAGTGTCCACTGCATCCAGGTTTTGCTTTCGGTCTACCTCTTTCCAATCATCATGTCCTTTTTTTGGCAAGTTAGTCTGCCTGTGCAGTTTTGGGCTGATATGAAGGCACAGAGGTCAGAGGAGGCAGGATAGAATTGCAGCCAGGAAACTACAATGTCTAAATCTAGCCATACATGAATCAAAATGTTGTAGTTTCAGCAGTGACTGGCTGAATTTCAACCCATGTGTGGCCACAGTGGTATAGAAGTCGATCTATCAATGGACTTCTTTTCAACCGCTCTGCTGTTATTTTTTCACCTAAAGCGGTAGTAAACCCATGCATTTAACAGGTTAAAAACCAGTCACATTTCCGGCATGTGCCGGAAATGTAATTCTCCCATTGGTTGTGCTCTAAACCAAACTGTCAAACCATCCAATGGCTGGTGTCATAGCTGATCACATGTGCAGCATCATGGCAGTTGTAGATTAAACAGAGGCCAAGATGGCAGCTTCCTTGGCTGAAAATGATAGGAGGGTTTACTACCATTTTAATCAGCACTGCAGAAAGTAGATTGCAGCGCTGATCTGTGTGTTATGGAAGTCTCCCCGCTGTCAGAATACAGTGACACAGCGGGGAGGTTTCCCCCATCCTCCTTGAATGTGTGTGTGGGGAAATCGAGTCAGTCTTTTTTGCTCAACCTGCTGGTTGAACGAAAAACTGACCCATGTATGGCCAGCTTGATTCTGCTGAGCTTTGGGGATCTCTGGAGGCATCGAAGGTCAACTAAGAATGCAAGTATGGCATCCAGAGTTGACTGCTATTTGCTTCAGAAGCCATTTTATAAAGTAAGAACTGCTTTAGACTAGATAAAAAAAAGATATTTTCAGTTTGGATTTGGGATCATTTAAAAGAACTGGCACACACCTTAGGCTCCATGAACACCTATGCAGGTGCAATGAACCGCGCATGATTTTGTTTGGTATTTCAATAGGCTGCAAAATTTGCACAAAAGATGTGCATAACGCTTTTAAAAACTCATATGGCACTTTGTTACCGCGTTACTGCAACACACACATGTAAACCTAGACTTAGCAAGAAACCATATGGTATGTTAACAATGTGCTGCAAGCTGGAATCATTATTACACAACAAGCACACTTATAATATTTTTGAAATCAAACTTGTGCTTTAGGCCCTTTCACACGGGCGGCTGTTCTGTCACTGTTAAAAGCATGCTAGATCCCAGACTCCAAAGCACAGCGATTACTTGCAGTTGTACATTGCAATTATGTGCATTTACATGCAGCGTTTAGCTGCAGTGGAACATTTTTGCCATTCCTGATGTGCTTCCTGTTGATTTTCTTTGCTTGTTGCTGCTGCTGCTGCTGCTATCTGCAGGTGACACAGTGCACTGTGATTACCGGCAGTTATGTGCAGATAGCTGCGCTACATCGTTCCTGGACGCAGTCAAATCTATTTTTTTGAATCACGCAAAACCTTCTAGGAAAGCATTGTCTGAGTATAGCTGCGGTAGCTAACTTCATCTATCCACAGCTGAAAGCTGAATTCTATCCGCCCGTGTGAAAGGGGCCTTATCTTTGTGGTAAAAAATGAAGAGATTCTAGCTGAGAATCAAAAAACTGTTCAGAATGCCGACAGCATCCCTCTCAGTGAGGTCCAGAGTAACTCTGGTAACAAAGATGAAAAGCTGGAGGAACCCAAGCCCGAGGACACAAAGGGACCACTCTATTGGAAATAGACCACTCTTGTAGCAATTGTGGAGGTGCTTCCCACTGTTGCTGGGTCTGCCATAGAAGCTGTGTGCCATTTGGCTTTTGCTCCGTTGCTCACACGCCAGTTCTGACAATGGAGAGCCTTGTACCTGGCTGGGAATCACATGCCCAAAAAACCTCTGCATCATCCAGTTTGGCCTCTGGGCTGCTGAGGGAAAGAAGCTGAGAAACGTATCTTCCCTGAGCGTATCCCAGGAAGTTGTGGGAAAAGGAGTTAAAAGGGAATGCATCTACATCTGAGCATGGTGAGTAAATGAGCACTCCGCTACACTGTGTCTATCAAAAAAGGCATTTGTCTTTTCGGTCAAATGTACTTTATGAATTGTTCCTATAGGTCTCATTACCAATGTGAGCTAAAAGCTTGTTCTCATATGCTGTAGCCTTTTCCACCCCTCTGAAAAGCGATCCATGGCGGATTGTTTGTCCGAGGAAAATTGACAGACAGTGAGGATGCAGTATGTTGCTTTCTCATCGCCTGTTTTAACCCTAACAAGGCTGAATGACTGCTCTCAACCGTGTACATTGCATGCGGTTGTAGGACAGCCCCATGCATCTAAACAGGTCATGTATAGCAGTGGTACAACCTGCCGAATACATCATGCTATTTATGTTTGCTGCACCATGTGTAGAGCAATGAGTAGCTGCATGCCCTTCTTTAGCTGGGCGGTTGGGAAGTGGGAAGCTGCATCTCAGCCTCCTGCTTTGAGCACCCCCTTCCCGTCCATCTGACTAAGTCCTAACTGTGTGATTTAACACACAGATTGTGAGCTAAAGTTTACTTTGTCTCATCCTTCATATTCCAAACTACACACAACTTCTTCTGTGAACAGGAACTCTGGGTGACCAAAAATGAGACAAAAAGACATACTACCTCCATGGACCATGGCTCCAAGAAACTTCTTTGATGAACTTTACCAAAAGAATGCTTATAAACACATGAATAACAAGTTTGTTTGGCTTTATGATAATGAAGGGTTCAAAGAGATTGAATAAGATTAGATAACAACTCTACACAAAACCAAATGTTCTCAAGGTACTCCACACTTCTGCTGAATTGAACAATGAACAGCAGGGGCTCAACACCTTGGTCTTCTTTGTCTTGGGTCACATTCTCCTTTTTGTTGACATATATAAATAATGAGAATGATTATATATGTATTGTTGGAGGTTAGCTCGTGGGGATCACCTTTCAGGAGGAAAAAAGTCAACTTTCTTTAAAGTCTGGCGGCTTGCCAGGTTTATTCTCAAAGGTTTGCAGGTCATCAAACAAATAAAAACAGAAAACAAAAACCTTGCTGTCTGGTGCTAAACTAAACATAGTTTCCTCACTATACGGTGTGAGGCTGGCCCCCGACACCCACAAAACATAACCACAATGCAAACCTTGTTTTAGAGTCCAAAACAGCACATAGAGCTCACTCAGATTCCCCCTCTTAGTTCCAGATCAGAGCCCTCCTGTGATCTCTTCCCGGTCATTAAATGCAGTTGAAGAGGGGCTTGGGTGAACCAGAAACTCCGGGCCAGAACCAGCTCTGCCACGGTGGCTGGCAAAACACAGGTTGGACTCTCACTAGTCCACTCCAAGTGCACGCATGTGAGTCGACAAATATCGCCGGTCCATTATCGCACCTCGCATAACGTCACAGTATAGAAAATTACATTCACAATACATTACACTTTTTAATCTCTATGGTTTTGGTAAACTAGACAGGTGTAGAGAACCTTTAGGGGCTTTCACCTTCCCAAGTAGCTCATGATCTCCTTAGAAAAATCACTTCAAGGTGCCTGCTCACATCCTTAAGCTAAGTACACACTAGCAGTTTTTTTTTTATTCAACCCAGCGGGCTGAATGGAAAAAAAACTGAAGAGCTTGGGAGGGGATGCTGTACTAACTATCCGATGTTAGTACAGCGATCTCCCCTGCTGAGGACAGCCCCCCCACCAGAACACACCGGTCAGCCATCTCAGCCAATGGCTGAGAGTTGTGCATTATACTTATATGGCAGCGCAATACTGTTAAATGTTTACTTAGCTATTATTGGTGTGTACAATATTGTGAGTGCAGCTGCTACAGTTCATTATTATTTTATTAACCACTTCAGCCCCAGAAGGATTTCCCACTTTAGGACCAGAGCACTTTTTGCGATCCGGCACTGCGTCGCTTTAACTGACAATTGCGCAGTCGTGCAACATTGTACCAAAACGAAATTTGCGTCCTTTTTTTCCCACAAATAGAGCTTTCTTTTGGTGGTATTTGATCAGCTCTGCGTCATTTCTGATCGCCGCTATAAACAAAAGAAGAGCGACAATTTTGCAAAAAAAAAACCAAATTTCTTACTTTTTGCTAAAATACAAGTCAAAAATAAAAAAACATTTTTTTCATCGGTTTTGGCCAATTTATATTCTTCCTTATATTTTTGTTAAAAAAAAAAAATCGCAATCGGCATTTATTGATTGGTTTGCGCAAAAGTTGCCGCATTTACGGACGCCGAGAATTCATTTCTGGGGATTTTTTTTTTTTTTACTAGTAATGGCGGCGATCTGCGATTTTTAGCAGTACTGCGATATTGCAGCGGACATGTTGGACCATTTTGACACTTTTTTGGGACTATTGGCATTTATACAGCGATCAGTGCGATAAAAATGCACTGATTAATGTGTAAATGCCATTGGCAGTGAAGGAGTTAACCTGCAGGGGGCGCTCTAAGGGCTAACTGTGTTCCCTGGGCGTGTTATAACTGTGTGTGGGCTGCCCTGGCTGGAGAAAGGGGATGATCACGGCTTCCATATACAGGAAGCCTGTGATCACCGCCCTTCCCCCTCTATGAGAATGGAGATCCGTGTTTTCTTACACGGACCTCCGTTCTCTGACTGCGGGGGGGGCCATCGTGGGTAGCCGGCGGTGATCGAGTCCGCCGTACCCGCTCCCTGGCCCCCCCGGAAACAGTGAGCGCACCTCCGGCAGCGCGCGCATGCTCACAGCACTAGTTATCATATGACGGCGGTTTGCGATAACGAGCCACTTTGTCGCCGTCAGACTGCGGTCGGCGGTCGGCAAGTGGTTAAGCATCGTTCATAATCATTTTTTTAGTAATTTTTCACTAAGCGCAGGTATTTTTACTTTTAAATTTCCAACCAGCTATTGTTCACACAGAATTCAAATCAATCAATCATTTTTCGACCAATCCGAATTCGAATTTTAGAATAACCAAAAATTAGTCACCGAGCCCATCCTTTTTTGAAGTCTATTAGAGCCTCTGGCTTTAATCACGTGCTTCGAAACCCCCCCCCCCCCCTTGGAATCCATATTCCAGCACCCTGTATGTAGATCAAGGGGCCAGACCCATGGATGGGGGGAGGGGGGCGTGTGCCCGTGCACCCCCGGGCCCCCACAAAGTTGTACCACTCTTTCTACCATGGATCTTGTCCATTATCTCCTGCAATAGTCCATTACAGGTCGATAGTTTTTTTTTAGACATGATTGTTTTATACAGCTGTTGTGTCTTTGATATGTCTTATGGAAATTTCTTTGGACATTGTTATCCATTTTGTATTGTTTTCTTGGTGCATATGCTACTTCATTGTTACTTTTTAAAATGTTGCACCTTATTGTTTTCTGTCTACAATATACAGTTTTAATTTTAAAAAGTTAAAAAAATCTTGTATGTGTTAGAATTTTCTTAAAATTAGCCACTTGACCTCCGGAAGATTT
>BLSH010433520.1:364745-386239 GCA_018402905.1 Glandirana rugosa | reverse complement strand
AAACCACCCCCCCCCCCCCCCCCCCCATGACCAGGCTATTTTTTTTGCGATACGGCACTGTGTTACAGGACAACTGACAATTGAGCAGGCGTACAACGCTGTACCCAAATAAAATTGATATATTTTTTTCCCACAAATAGAGCTTTCTTTTGGTAGTATTTGCATTTTTACAATTTTTGAGCTATAAACAAAAATTGACCAACAACTTTGAAAACATTTTTTTTATTTTCTGCTATAATACATGTCCAATAAAAAAAATGTAAAAAAAAATAAATGTCTTCGTCAATTTAGGCCAAAATCTATTCTCCTAGATATTTTTTGTAAATAATTTGCAATACGCATATATTGATTGATTTGAGCAAAAGCTATAGGGGTTTATTTACTAAAACTGGAGAGTGCAAAATCTGGTGCAGCTACACATTAAAACCAATCAGCTTTCAGGTTTTAATGTCAAAGCTTAATTGAACAGGCTGAAGTTAAAAGCTGATTGGCTACCATGCCGAATTGCACCAAATTTTGCACTCTCTGGTTTTAGTAAATCAGCCCCATAGCGTCTATAAACTATGGGATATACAGTATTTATGTAATTTTTATTTATTTATTTTTTACTAGAAATGGACTAGTAAAGCGATCAGCCACTTATAGCAAAAGACTGTGATATTGCGGCGGACAAATCGGACACTAACTGACACTTTTTGGGGACCAGTGACACTAATACAGTAATCAGTGCTAAAATTATGCACAGTCACTGTACTAATGACATTGGCTGGGAAGAGGTTAAACATCAGGGGTGATCAAAGGGCTAACTGTGTGCCTAGCCAGTATTTGTGTACTGTGTGGGAGGTGCTTTTACTAGGGGAAGGCATTGATTCATGTCCCTGCTCTGCAGGAACACAGGATCCATGGCTTCCCTACTGACAAAATAGTGATCTCCGTTCTGCCTCTGTGCTGAATGATCGGCAGGTGCCGGCGGACATAGAGTCCGCAGTACCCGAAGATCAGCTCCGGCTGTGTATAATCACATCGGGAGCGGGCTGTCGGCGGTGCGCATGCGTGCCCCAGACCCGGAAGTGCAGGATCACATACTGAGTACGTGATCCTGCGCAGCAGAGCCACCTTATCACTGTATATGCAAGTCTCACCCCTCTTTGTCATTAGCCCTATGTACTGCCTGTTTACAAAACTGAGGCATGATGGGTAGAGGAAGGGTTAAATAGGGATTGGCATCAAAGCTTTTTTTCTCTTTGCCAATGTCCCAACCTTCTGTAGGTGGTGGTATAACCCAACTGTTCTAAATTTCTCGTCCCTCAATAAATTTCAAGAAAAAGATTTTTCAGTAAGTCCAAAGATTTTATTTTTATTCGTGATCTGTTGAAAATCAGTCACATATCATCTATAGGAATTACATACCTACAGTGAAGTGCATTAAACACTTTGTAGTTCAATTACAATATTACACAACATAGATTACCATTGTGCACAACAAAAAGTATGATGAAATATACCCAACGGTATCCAAGGTATTACCAAGATAAATTTCTTGTTACTAATTTGTCACCTTAGGGCTCCAGGTGTCTTTTTTCAGGGCATGCTACTTCTTAAGGGTTTGTCTTCAAAATGCATTTTAGATATTTCACATAATGCTGTTTTCTGTAGCAAGCAGACCAGTCTTACTGGCTTACAATGTGGGCCTAATGGTACCATACTCCCATTGTGCCCACTTTCTGATGCCAGTTTATATATGTATCTTGGTGACCTTAAAGGGCATCTGTCAACAAACTGCATTTGTACATAAAGCTGTTCACCATTCTTAGTAACAAGACACCACCTTGCCATATACAGTATATATATATATATATATATATATATATATATATACACACACACACACACACTTACATACAGTATCTCACAAAAGAGTACACCCCTCAAATTTTTGTAAATATTTTATTATATCTTTTCATGTGACAACACTGAAGAAATGACACTTTGTTACAATGTAAAGTAGTGAGTGTACAGCTTGTATAACAGTGTAAATTTGCTATCCCCTCAAAATAACTCAACACACAGCCATTAATGTCTAAACCACTGGCAACAAAAGTGAGTACACCCCTAAGTGAAAATGTCCAAATTGAACCCAAAGTGTCAATATTTTGTGTGGCCACCATTATTTTGCAGCGCTGCCGGAACCCTCTTGGAACATAGAACAAAAAATGTGCAGCACTAATGAACTTAAAATACAGTACAACCACTAATTAAAGTAATAAGTGCATATAATAAATGAGCATAAATGTCCACAAGCCATGGGCTAATGTTACAACCTCCTTATAACATAAAACATGAAACATAAGTGCGTCCACTGTGCAGGGACCATGTAAGTCCAAATAATATGTAGTAAATAGTAATTGTGTATATTCTTGAGAAGAGAAAAGTCTGCAAATGTTTGGACGTGAGCAATATACGAAAATGATGCACCACCATGCAGGGTGAAACCAACACCAGATATGAATGAGGTACCCTTACCAGATATTACTGGTTAAATGCGCAAAAACCAGATCAGGCACAGGAACCTAGGATATCCAACATCAACGGAGCAGAGTATGGACAGGAAACCACGTCATCCGAGCACCTCAGAAGGCCATACCTCGGATAGGGGAAAAAAGATGAGGGGGCCCGGATAGTTTTACCAAGAACCTCAGCAGAAATCAAAAGCAGAGGCTGTGATCAGTCCGTGTGAGAATTGCAGAATTTTGCAAAATTCGGTAAAAACAAAACAGGTATTGTATTATAAGACACAGAGAATTCCCTAAAATGGTTGGTCTCCATAATTAGTCCACCACTGAACATAGAATGAGGGGAATGCCTCCTCTGTTTCTTCTTGGCTTTGACATATAGAACCACATGATGGAGAGCTGGCATAGTACAGCAAGACTTCCCCATACTCTGCACAGGACATCATCTAGGGCCTCTTGCACACGGTACTAATGTTTGAGCATCTGCTTTTTTGGACCCAATTTCAGCCATTAATTTTACTCATATGTTATGTGCGTATATGAGCATTCGCAAATTTGCACGCACAATATATTCCTAGGGAAAATTCATTAATATTTATGCTCATATGTGTGTATGTGCGCGTTTTTGTGCATACCGGTGCAAAATACTGACCAGGAACGCAGATTTTCCATTGTCTGTTTACACCTAACTACCCTCTGATCTGGTCCGCCTAAACGGAAGAGGACGGATCCCCTTCCATTTTTTTTTTTATTCTGATTGGATCATACCTGGAGGTAGGCGGGTGTAAGCAGACACAAGTCCATTTACACCCGCCTTTCCATAGGAATGTATGAACCTTCTGATCAGAACCGCCTTAAAAACTGATTGGCGGGTCCGATCAGATCACCCGTGTGAAAGGGACCTTATACACAAAAAATGTTTTAAGAAAAAACAATATGGCTGTTAAAGTTTAGGCCAATATATACAGACATTATTTCTTAGATTGTAAATTGTAAGAAGCAGAGCTCTCTGAGTCTTTTCAAGTTAAATTGATCTGTAATGTCTGCCTTCATCTTGTAAAGCGCCACGCAAACTGTTGGCACTATATAAAGCCCAAATAAAATCTTCAAGAATACTTCTCTACTAACGGCGCAGGACACACATCGGCTGAAATAGTGTGGGCAGCCCATAAAGCCTTTGTCAGGGGTAAATTTATCCAGTTAGCATCCAGGCTTAAAAGAGAAAGGGGAATTAAATTACAAAAGCTGGAGGAGTCCTTTATTGCAGCCAAAGCAGAGCACAAGGCACACCCGTCTCGGTCTCTCCTAGAGAAGCTTGACAAAGTGAAAGTGGAGCTCAATCTTGTGCTCACGACGAAAGCTGAAAAGACCATCAGATGGTCTAAGAATAAATTTTATTCTCAGGGTAATAAAATGGACCCTTTGCTGGCCAGGATGCTCACTCCCCGGACAAAGCATCTTGCTATGTCCAAAATTAGGGTAGACAGTAATTCCACCACTTCCAACCCTAACAAAGTAATAGGGGCTTTTCAAAAATCCTATCAGAATTTGTACACCCCTAAGGCTAATGAGAAAATAGAAGCAGTAACCCAGTTTCTAGATGGAGTTTCCCTTCCCCATCTTCGGGACAAACATAAAAAAATAATGGAAGAAAAAATCTCAGAGGAGGAGGTCTTGGGGGTCATCAAAGATCTGAAACAGGGCTCATCTCCAGGCCCAGATGGTCTGCCGGGCCCTTACTATAAAGCATTTGCCAAAACTTTAGCTCCACAATTGGCAAAATTTTTTAATTCCAAGATGAAAGGGGACCCCGTCGAGAAGCATCTCATCCCTAAACCGAAAAAAAACCCAGAAGAAATAGAAAATTACCGTCCTATTTCCCTTATAAACAATGACCTGAAGATTCTTACTAAGATAATGGCGAACCAGTTAGCATCTTTTATAAACCAATATATTCATAAGGACCAGGTGGGTTTCATACCGGGCAGACAAGGCCCTGATCAAATCAGAAGAGCAATAGACATAGTCTCTATACTCCAGTCTAATTGGACAGGAGGACGGGTACAGAAGGGGATGCTGCTCTCCTTAGATCTATGGAAAGTTTTTGACTTGGTCTCTTGGACCTATCTATTTTCCCTTCTGAAGCACTGGGGCTTCGGGGTTAAGTTTATAGGCCTGATCAGAGCACTCTACTCAGAACCTCAAGCTATGATCAAACTAAGGGGGTTCTACTCGAAATCTCTTCCAATTAAGACGGGTACCAGGCAGGGCTGTACGTTATCTCCGCTACTTTTCGCCATTGCGATCGAGACTCTGGCCATAGCCATTAGAGATAATCCTACCATCAAAGGGGTAATGTGCGGTCAACAAGAACACAAATGTGGTCTGTTCGCTGATGACATACTGATATTTGTAACTTCCCCTGAGACCTCTCTTCCCAAGTTGTGTCAATTACTCAAAGGCTTCTTTGAGATATCAGGCCTTAGAGTTAATTACTCCAAATCACAAGCTCTAAATGTCTCCATTTCACCTGAGATAGTTGCCGAGCTTAAGATCGATTTCAAGTTTAGGTGGAGTGACACCTCAATTAAATATCTTGGGATCAACCTGACTTCTAAATACGAAACTCTATATAGTAATAATTTCCCCTTGATGTTTAGAAAATTGGAAGACGATCTCAAACTTTGGTCAGGGCAAAATATCTCATGGATAGGGAGAATTAACTCAGTTAAAATGACCCTGCTTCCTAGACTCCTCTACCTTTTCCGCGCCTTACCAGTCCCTATTCGGTTTGACCAACTTTCCTCCTTCCAAAGCAAAATTCTCAAGTTCATCTGGGGCAACTCAGGATATAGAATTCCCCAACAAACCCTATATCATCATAGACTTAGAGGAGGACTAGGTTTGCCGAATCTATTGAAGTATTTTCAGGCCGCCAGGCTAGCTCAATTGTCCTCAATTTATTTTAGGCAGGAAAGGCAAGACTGGGTGCAGATAGAGAGACAGGCCATTCCTAGACATACACTCGATTACCTGCTTTGGTGCTCTCCTAAAGATAGATCTCCAATTATGGTCCCCACACTCTCTAATGAACTGGTCCTATGGGATAAAATCAAACTGACACCCTCCTTGGTCTCGTCGATCAAACCCCTAGCACATTTATTTAATAATCCAGACTTCCCCCTGGGGATGAATATTAAAGCCTTTCAATGGTGGCTGAATAAGGGCCTATTCCGTATTGGACATTTTTTTACAGTTACAGGCCCGATATCTCTTAATTACTGCATAAACAAATTGGAGCTTCCAAATTCGGAACGTTTCAGATTTTATCAAATATCTAATTACCTTCACAAAATTTGGAGGGAGAAGCCCCTGCCTCCGAACTTTACGAACTATGAACGTTGGTGCGGTCAGCCATCACAGCAGAAGGGTAGTTTCTCAGTCATATATGAAGCACTCACTTGTCCCAATAAAAAAATCAGCCTTCATGACTAACTGGGAATCAGATCTTCAGTTTGATTGGGAACTGGACAAACGGCATATGGCCTGTTCCAGATCCTTCAAGGGCATCCTAAACACTGCCATCTCTGAGGCCAGTGTAAAAGTCTTGATGAGGTGGTATCTTACACCAGCCAGACTGGATTCATTTTACCCATCAGCTGATCCTCTGTGCTTGAGGGGTTGTCTCCTTGGGGGCACTATGGCTCACATCTGGTGGGAATGTCCGAGAATTAGAGCTTTCTGGTCCAAAATATTCTGCATTATTCAAAAGGTTACAGGGTGCAAACTTGAAAGGTCCCCCACGATAGCACTTTTGAATGACTACATCTCTAATATTCCGAAGCACAATAGGAAATTAATTCATTTTATCTTCCTAGGGGCCAAGGTAACAATAGCTAGGGCCTGGAAACAGGACAGGGTTCCTCTAAAATCTGCTATTCGGAAAATCTCATGGTTAATGTGTCAAGAAAGGTTAACTAGTATTCTCACAGATAATTTACACAAATTCGAATTAGTCTGGGAACCATGGGCACAATTTGTGGGAGTTTCCCTTACCCCAGGTATTCAGGGTTACCAAACTCTTTAGGTGTTCGATGTTGGCAGCAGCTCTTGAGCCAATCCTTCTCCTTATGTCCTTCATCTTCTCGCTTTCCTTATTACCTCTTCATTACATCTTTTATGGTTATGTGAGTAGAGGTTCGTTACATAGGGTTGAGAAATTGGATGCCATAGGAGGTGACTCAGAAGCCTTGACAGTGTCACATTCAAGCTTTGATAATAGACGTGGGCCCTCCAAGGTTGGCCTTAGGGGGGCTAGGGGCTCACAATTCCGGGCACAGCTTGCTCCCTTTAGGGGTGCCGGGAGTGTGGGAGCCTTCCCCCCAGGATTTCTTCCAGGTGCGAGCACCTTAGGGTGTCCCTGGTGAGATTTCCATTCCTGCAAAGAGTGACGCGAGGGGCTTGTTTGTTTCCTCAAGATATGTGACAGTGGCTTTGCTGTTGTTAAAAATTCTACATAAGCCTTCACAGCAGTCGTAGGAGTTGGTATTGTTGGTTCCTAATTTTTTCTCAGTTAGGCTGCCTGATTGATATAAACGTTTCAACCCTTTTATTTCCTCTTATATGTTTTTCAATGTTCCCTCTACTCATTGCTTACTTGTTACGTGTATCTATATTACTAGTCAAATCACTTTCGTTTATGACTATGCGCGACAGACTGATGTAATCATCTTGTGGTTGGTTCTTTTTGCTATGTTATGTAACATAAACTTTAATAAAATTTCTTGAAATATAAAGCCCAAATAATAATAAATGATTACAATTAGAATTTATGTGGATTCATAGGCTAAAACCTAATGTCTGCCCTGGCCTGAATGATTCCATTAACATTCCTGTTTTTTGTAAAAGCATTTTTTTATTTTGTTTATAACATTAATTTTTTCTAAAGAAATGTTTGCATTATATTTTGATGTGATATTGTGGATTATATTTGTGCAAAAGAGCTTCCTATTTTAGAGAAGCATTTGCACCATCCTGTAAGCGTTGAGGTTCTTTACATGCAGTACGTGGCCTGCTTGACATGTCTACCACAAATGCAAAATGACATCATGATGGCACGTTCTGCTGGGACATCAGTTACATAGCACCATTTTCATAGACTTAAAGCGGAGTTCCACCGTTCCACACTCGTTTGTAAGTTCCTTAATGGTCAGCAGCTACAAAAAGTATAGCTGCTGACCTTTACAAAACAGTCACTCACCTGTCCCATGGTCTGGAGGCTCGCTCCTCTCCCCCTCCCCTCCGCGACTACTGTGGGCGCCCGGCGGGGATAGCTTTCAGCTTCACGGCCGGGCACGCACTGCACATGTGTGATCATGCTGCGCGATCCTAGTGGTCAGGCAATCTTCTGGGACCTGTGACGTGTCCCAGAAGATTGCCAGGAGGGAGAGGCCACCTAGGGGGAGAGGAGGAATCACCTAGGCGGTTCAGCAATGGGACAGTACCTGTCAAAACCAGGTGCCTACTCCCCCCCCTAAAAAAAATGACATGCCAAATGTGGCATGTAAGGGGGGTGAGGAGTGCTTAAAACAGAAGTTCAACTTTTGGATGGAACTCTGCTTTACATGCAGCTAGACACCGTTCCTGCCTAAGAAAGCCACTGCAATGACCATGAAACAAGTTGCGGCTCTAGCAGGGCCCCTGTAGCCATATGCTGCCTCCTTCATTGTGCAATATTGATGGAAGAGATATTCAAAGATTTCAACTGAGCTCCTTATCGTTTAAGATTTTTTCACTGAATTTGTGGTGACTCTACCATGGAGGAGTGAACTACAACATAAATCAATATCAACTATGTTTATATAGACAATTCTATGGAATCCCTCAGGATTAGGTTCACAGTGGTATGATTTGGCATGTGATTTCACATGTCAAATTGCATGCCAAATCGGCGGCAATTGCCGGCAATGACTCCGCCCAAATCGGTGCGACGCCGACTTTGCGGTGCTGCACCGATTCCTAAAAGTAGCTTCTGTACTACTTTTGACAACTTAGGGGTGCGATTTGTATAGACATCTGGGCAGCAACCTGCACAGATGTCTCTGAAATCGCCCCCGAAGTCGGACTGGCATGCAGGTATGAAATCATGCAAATTTAGCTGAACACGCACAATTTAATTCCCGATGTCAGTGTGAACCTAGGCTTAAAGGAATTGATTTAAAAAAAAATTAATTAATTTACAAACAGGTTTATACTTATCTGATCTGTGCAATTTCATTGCACTGAGCGGCCCTGATCTTCCTCTTATTGGGTTCCTTGTCAGAGCTCCTGGCTTCTCCTGTCTGGCCAGTGGCCCAATAGAATGCCACTTTCTATAGGGGCTCTCTATCCCAAGTCTCACTGTCTGCATCTATAGACACAGACAGCGGGACCCAGCCCTGCCTCCTGTGCTCCCTCATCACATTGGCTTTGATTAACAGTAGCAAGAACCAATGGCCCCCGCTGCTTCAAGAAGCCAGTGAGAACCGGAAGTGAGGGGAGAAAAGAGCTGCAGACGTGCACAGCATTGGATCGAATAAGGGCTCAGTTAAGTAAAAAAAGGGGGGAGGGGGATACCTAAACTATTTTTACCTTGATGCAAGGAATGAGTTAAAAGGGTTGTAAACCCTCGCTGTTTGAAAAACCCTTTCTACTACAGCAGCCCCCCTTTTAACTTACATGACCCTGATCGTTCCCGCGCCAGGGATGAGCCTAGCAACTCCAGCCGCTGACTCGCGTCCTTATTGGCTAGATTGATAGAGTGGGAGCATTGGCTCCTGCTGCTGTCAATCAAGTCCAGTGACACGGGAGCCGGGGGCGGGGCCGAGTCCTGCTGTCTGTGTAGATGGATGCAACAACAGGACTCGGGAGCGCGCCTGCATGGCTACCCCCAGGGAAAGTGCTTCCCTGAGGGGACAGTCGGAGAACAGGAGGAGCCAGGAGAGCCGCTGAGGGACCCCAGAAGAGGAGGATCTGGGCCACTCTGTGCAAAACCACTGCACAGAGGAGGCAAGTATGACATATTTGTTATTTAAAAAAAAAAATCCAACCTTTACAATCACTTTAAGGTAAAAATGTTTAGGCTTTATAAAAAAACTTTAAGTTGGAGCGTAATAGTGGCTATTGTGAGCATTTGCATGAATGGACTTTTGATTTATTCCGTTATGGCTGGAGGACTTGAGAATTTGAACATTTTATGTCTGCATGTTGTTGGGGATAATATTTGGAACACATATTCTGTCATCTACTTCTTCCTGCTGCTTGAACCCACAGATTGTGTTACATATGCTTCCTAGCTCCATTCTGGGTTGCATTATTATAATTCAGCCTGCGCCTGCCTTAATTTATTAAGGTTTTATGGACTATCTTTTGAGCAAGTTTCACCTGGAGTTTGGTCTCAGCTAAGCCTTGTCTGCTCCTCATTTATATAATCTGATTCAGGCAGGGATTACACTGTGTGGACGCCACAAATAATGCGGTTTGCAGAGTAAATGAAATGTTTACATATAGTTTGCATATAAGTTACATACTGTATATTCATTTTTTTTTATGGATTGCAAGCATGCTTTGTTGACTGACTTTTAGGAGTAACATCCATAATTAGTTTACCTGGGATGTAAGGAGGAGGCAGCCTCATTTGGCTGCAAGACTGTTTTAATTTAGTATTAATGTGTTTTAGTGGCAATCTTTGAGTCTACATTTCTGCTTTGGTAAAATAAAGATTTTGTATTTTGTGATAAGGATTTTTTCTTTTTGATTATTTTTGTTTCTTGGTATTAATTTTGTGATGATAATACCCTAAACCAGTGGCGGCCTGCACGGGCACCGCCCCCCATCCATGCGTCCGGCCCCCTGATCTACCTACAGAGCACCGGACTATGGATTCCAATGGGGGGTGTTTTTTTGAAGCACGTGATTAGAGCCAGAGGCTCTAATAAGCTTCAGAAAAGGGTGGGCTCGGGGCACTGTGCTGCGACAACAGCAAATTAATATTTTCACACTAAATCTCCTCCCCGCCAATCAGGAAGCGGGTCGTGAGATGCGTTTCCCGATTGGCCAAAACGTCAGGATGTATTGGACAACTGGCGCTTATGAGGAGGAGGAGGGAGGAGACGCACGGCACAAACGTGCTGGAGAAGAGGACGCTGGAGTCCTAGATGGGGTAAGGGAGCAAGCGGGGATGGGGGCTTAGTGCCGTGCCACTGCCGGCTGCTTGGGGGGGGGGGTGTTGGGGGTGTGTTTGCCCCCCCCAAAAAAAAAAAAAAAAACAGCTGCCGCTGCCCTAGACTTTTCTTATTTACATTGTATTAGTTTAACCGCTTAACAACGGCCCGCCGCGGCAGTGTGGCTTATTCCCACAAATAGTCGTACGCTGGCGAGGGAATGAGCCGTTGTGGGCGCGTGCTCCTATTGGCCTGCAGGGGTGCCAACCAGCGGCTGGGACGGACGCAATGTCTGCCGGCCTCCCGCAATCCTTCCCCGTAGTGAAAGAATGGGGATCTGCCAGTGTAAACAAGGCAGATCCCCATTCTGACAGGGGGATGACACCGATCCTGTCTTTCTGCTAAGCAGGAAGACGTATCTGTGTGATTCCCCAGTGAGCCCTTCCCCCATACAGTTAGAAAGCACCTCAGTAGGGAACATTTAACCCTTTGACAGCCCCTGGCATTAACCCCTTCCCTGCCAGTGTCATTTATACAGTAAATCAGTGCATTTTATAGCACTGATCGCTGTATAAATGTCACTGGTCCCAAAAAAGTGTCAAAAGTGTCTGATCTGTCTGCCGCAATGTCGCAGTCCAGCTAAAAATCGCAGAACGCCCCCCATTACTAGTAAAAAAAATAATAATAATAATAAAAATGCCATAAATCTATCCCCTATTTTGTAGATGCTATAACTTTTGTGCAAACCAATCAATATACGCTTATTGCAATTTTTTTATCAAAAATATGTAGAAGAATATACAGTATCTCACAAGAGTGAGTACACCCCTCACATTTTTGTAAATATTTTATTATATCTTTTCATGTGACAACACTGAAGCAATGACACTTTGCTACAATGTAAAGTAGTGGGTGTACAGCTTGTATAAACCCTCAAAATAACACATAGACATTAATGTCTAAACCGCTGGCAACAAAAGTGAGAACACCTCTAAGTGAAAATGTCCAAATTGGGCCCAGTGTCAACATTTTGTGTGGCCACCATTATTTTCCAGCACTGCCTTAATCCTCTTGGGCATCGAGTTCACCAGAGCTTCACAGATTGCCACTGAAGTCCTCTTCCACTCCTCCATGATGACATCACAGAGCTGGTGGATGTTAGAGACCTTGCGCTCCTCCACCTTCCATTTGAGGATGCCCCACAGATGCTCAATAGGGTTTAGGCCTGGAGACATGCTTGGCCAGTCCATCACCTTTACCCTCAGCTTCTTTACTAAGGCAGTGGTCGTCTTGGATTTTTGGGGTCGTTATGTTGGAATACTGCCCTGTGGCCCAGTCTTTGAAAGGAAGGGATCATGATCTGCTTCAGTATGGCACAGTACATGTTGTCATTCATAGTTCCCTCGATCAACTGTAGTTCCCAAGTGCCGGCAGCACTCATGCAGCCCCAGACCATGACACTCCCATCACCATACTTGACTGTAGGTAAGACACACTTGTCTTTCTACTCCTCACCTGGTTGCCGCCACACACGCTTGACACCATCTGAACCAAATAAGTTTATCTTGGTCTCATCAGACCAGGTTCCAGTAATCCATGTCCTTAGTCTGCTTGTCTTCAGCAAACTGTTTGCGGGCTTTCTTGTGCATCACCTTTAGAAGAGGCTTCCTTCTGGGACGACAGCCGTGCAGACCAATTTAATGCAGTGTGCGGCAAATGATCTGAGCACTGACAGGCTGACCCCCCCACCCCTTCAACCTCTACAGCAATGCTGGCAGCACTCATACATCTATTTCCCAAAGACAACCTCTGGATATGATGCTGAGCACGTGCACTCAACTTCTTTGCTCAACCATGGTGAGGCCTGTTCTGAGTGGAATCTGTCCAAACCACTGTATGGTCTTGGCTGCAGCTCAGTTTCAGGGTCTTGGCAATCTTCTTATAGCCTAGGCCATCTTTAGGTAGAGCAACAATTCTTTTTTTCAGATCCTCAGAGAGTTCTTTGCCATGAGGTGTCATGTTGAACTTACAGTGACCAGTATGAGAGAGTGAGAGCGATTACATCAAATTTAACACACCTGCTCCCCATTCACACCTGAGACCTTGTAACACTAATGAGTCACATGACACTGGGGTGAGAAAATGGCTAATTGGGCCCAATTTGGACATTTTCACTTAGGGGTGTACTCACTTTTGTTGCCAGCAGTTTAAACATTAATTTCTGTGTGTTGAGTTATTTTGAGGGGACAGCAAATTTACACTGTTATACAAGCTGTACACTCACTACTTTACATTGTAGGAAAGTGTAATTTCTTCAGTGTTGTCACATGAAAAGATAGAATAAAATATTTTCAAAAATGTGAGGGGCGTACTCACTTTTGTGAGATACTGTATATCGGCCTAAACTGAGGAAGAAATTTGTTTTAGTTTTTTTTAAAAACTTTCGCACTTTTTTGTTTATAGTGCAAAAAATAAAAACCGCAGAGGTGATCAAATATCACCAAAAGAAAGCTCTATTTGTGGTAAATAAAGGACATCAATTTTGTTTGGGTAGAACGTTGCACGGCTGTGCAATAGCCAGTTAAAATGACGCAGTGCCGTATTGCAAAAAAAGTCTTGGTCATTAAGGGGAAAATCCTTCCGATCCTTAAGTGGTTAATTTTGAAATAGGAGTTATGCTATTATGACATTTCTATTTGTTGAATGTGATGAAGTATGGTAAGTCATATACAGTACCTCCCTTATGTTTACATTTTAACCCAACCAAGTAAAGCTGGCTATACACTGACTGAAATTAAAGCGGAGGTCCGAGGGCTAAAAAAAAAATTAAAAGTCAGCAGCTACACATACAGTAGCTGCTGACTTTTTTAATAATAGGACACTTACCTGTCCTGGAGTCCAGCGATGTCGGCACCCGCCACCGATCTTCAGATCGGGGGACAGGTGCAGCCGCCTCCATCGCGGGTAAGGGAACCCGGACATGTAAGCAGTACAGCTTCACGCCGGGCACCTTACTGCGCATGCCCGAGGCTCTGCCGCGCTCTGCTACTGGCCAGGCGGCCAGAAGCAGAGCGAGCAGGGAGGAGGGAGCCGGGCTGCTGACGTCAGCGGCCGCGTCCGCCGGCCAGAGCTCCCGGATGTGTGGAAAAGGACACCTGTCTAAAGACAGGTGTCCTCTTCCCCCTCCCCCCCGAAAGGTGCCAAATGTGACACCTGAGGGGGGGAGGAATCCAACCAGCGGAAGTTCCACTTTAGGGTGGAACTCCGCTTTAAGCTAGTTCAGTAGGGACAGGCCAAATTTTGATCACTGTGTGGCCATCCCTGTTCAACAGAAGTTGATAATTCGATCAACTTCTGTTAAAAGGGACGTGCTGGAAAACTTTTTTCCACCAGGGGCTGCAGCTGCTGATCAGTGTATTCTGACAGGAGCGGAAGCCACTGTCAGATTACAATGTCACAGCAGGGGAGGAATTCCTTCATCCGCCACTAGCTGGCCACTTCCCCTCCTCTTTTACTTTTGACAGCCAGGTGGTATCTGCGGAAAATAAAGAAAGCAGAGCGATGTCCATAGTTTAGTAAATTTATCTTTAAAAAAGCATCCAATCACAGGTTAAATAGAGAATTCCAGCTACAACAATGGAGCAAGAGCATCAGCTCACTGGGTGCCACGTGTTGACAGGTGGAGTAGATGAGAAAGATCCAGGATCCACAGAAAGCTGCAAAAGTACAGCCTCAATGCAAAAGCCGGTATGTGAGAGCAGCCGCCCATAGCAGTACAGTAAAACCTCGGATTGTGAGTAACGCGGTTGACGAGCGTTTTGCAATACGAGCAGTTTTTTTTTTTTTTGGCTTTTGGAATTCCTTGGAAATACCGAAATTGTAAACACGTTCCGAGCATTGCCGAATGATTCCAACATCTTAGAGGCTCACCAGTGCCCCTTGCAAACCTGGCCACATGCGGTATTGCATGCACCAGGCGCCCCTGGAACTGTGGCCATATACAGTACTGCATAGGCAAGCAGTGACTGTGGAACAAATTAACTGAGTTTCCATTGTTTCCTATGAGACAACATGCTTTGATATACGAGTGCTTTGGATTACAAGCATTCTCCTGGAATGGATTATACTTGCAATCCAAGGTTCCACTGTACATCAATCACTGAGGACTGGAGCTGGGAAGCTAAGGGAGAAAGGCGCAGCACACAGCATGTACTAAACGGTCAGCGGTGCAAGGGACACTGGCAATGCATTTCTGGGCTTTTTAGCCTCTTTCTGAAGCCTGACTCTGAGTTCACAGAGTGCCCAAAGTGATAGAGCATTGATTATCTTATAAATACAGCACCTTTGGATAAATTAGTAATTGATGAGCTGGCAAACTTGAGCCACAAATTCACACGTAGCCCCCTCTAGGTTGCTAGATGTGAGAGAGTAGGATTTTTGGATAGAGAAGGTAAACTTAGGCAGGCCTGGCTGGTAGCCAGGACTGTTTGTTTTGATCTGGATTGGAAGTCAGAGCTGGGTGACTTACAGGCAGCATCACCAAGTCCTCTCACTTCTTTCAAGAATATTCTAGTGTTTTCTGAAAAGGAAAGAGGAGAGGTGGGGTGGAGCTGCCAGAGGTATTCTGAAGAGCCTTGACCAATCCCCATCTTGGATTGGCAGGGGGCAGGCTTCCTTAAATACCTGGGGTCAGCCCAGCTGGGGAGGAGTTGTTCGGGTTGGAAGCTGGAGATGGAGTGCTAGGCTGTCGTGGCCTTTGAGGGAGCTCCCCAGTCTGGGGGGGGTGACCTTGGGCCCGGGCTCAGGTGTGGACAGGGCCCTCTAAGAACACATGGAGGTGTCCTGGACAGGAGGCACGGGAGCAAGGAGAGGACAGTAGGAGAGAGCACTGCCAGGCAAGTCTCCAGGGAGGAACAGCTGGTCGCAACCAGGAGGGCTGGTGAGGGACACATAGGAGAGCACTGGGGAGGCACGTCTGAGAGGACTGGGAGATTGCAGTCTGGGATGGGTACAGAGTCAAAGGAGTGGACTGTGGTGGCATGGGCAATGGAGGGAGGCAGCTACAGCCAGGGGGGCTGGCAGGGTCTGAAGAGATGGTACCGGGAGCAGTAGCCATGTGGACAGCTAGCACTGGAACTGACTTTCATTTTTGCTACACCAAAGGGGCCTGCAAAGGGCATTCACTTTAGGCCTGGCTGAGCCAGTGTCAGACCTACCAATTAGTGCTTGTTGGTCCAGGAAAGAGCAAGCAAGTGATGTGCTGGAGGTGTCAAGTAGAGATAGTCTGCAAGCAAGTGATGTGCTGGAGCTAAAGTGTGGAGGTGTATATACAGAGAGTGTATAGTAGAGGTCGAGTCCCGTGTATATTGTGCTTCAGTCAACTAGGCATCCCATATTCCCTTTCCCCATCCAAGTTTAACCCCCTCAATAAAAATAAAAAACAAAGTGCATGGACTGTTTTCTGTCTGAGTGTGACTGGAAATCATGTGCCTGGCTGGCCAGGGTGACAGATGGACTACAACACTCAGCAGCTCTTACGGGGGTACCGCTACATACATTAATTTTGGTGATAACCATTAAGAAGGTATGGGGGTCACAAGGGCCTAATTTGTATTGTAATTGCAAACTGAATTTTGCAGCTGTTTTTCTTCTTTTAATGCATGCCAGCATCTAGAAAGCTAGATATTTCAGATATTCTAAAAAAGTAAAAAATAAAAATATGCAAACTGTAGGGCTCCATTCACACCTCCACTGCGATTCTGCCCGTGACCTCAAAATGCACTACAATTGCAAAAACACAGGTTCAGGTGCCAATATTTTCAATGGCATCTAAAACGAGGTGCGGTTTTGCCATGTGACAAATCGCATTGCATGAAGCTTGTCACCCATAAAGGAGCAGGAGCTTCTTTTAGGCAACTAGCTTCACACAATGCGTTTTGCAGCGATTTCAGCGCAACAGTCGTGGCAAAACCACACTGCATTTTAGGCACTTGAACCTGCATTTTGTGATTGTAGTGCTTTTTGAGATCGTGGGAGAATTGCAGCGATTCTGCCATAATCCCAAAAAGCCCAGGTGTGAATGGGGCCTGAATGGAGCCTAACAAAACTGATAAACTGTAGGAGAACTGAGAAGATTGTAACTCGTGTAGCTCTGCCACCTTGAGGGTCGCAATTCCCCCTTGGCTTCCCCGACTTCTGAGAGTCCTCTGCCACCCCTGATACACTGGATTCACTCATAGTGTTATTTCTCCTTTAATTAGGACTCAGAAAAGGAAGCACACGATGTTGAGAAAATCGATGATATTTACTCACAAATAATGTACTTAAGAGAAACTCTGACTTGACAAATATAAGATTCACGTACAAAAATGACAATGAAAACACCTATGAATAACTTGATATCTTATTTGTATCCTAAGGATTGAATATAGTAACACTATTACAGATCTAACTGCTGTGGATGGGAGTGGGGCACAGGAGAGCATAGGAGTGACAACTGAACGTCAAACCACTCTCTACTATTCACCCCCCTGACAGCCACCAAAGTGAATAAACACGTGAAATTAATGAATAATATATATATTGTGACGTTATGCCAGGCGCCGTAATGGACGGGCGATACTTGTCGCCTCGCATGCAATCATTTTGAGGCGACTAGCGAGAGTCCGACCTGGGTTTTGCCAGCCACCGTGGCAGGGCTGGTTCTGGCCCGGACTTTCTGGTCCACTCAAACCCCTCTCCACCTGCATTTAATGACCAGTAAGAGAGCAGAGGAGAGCTCTATCCTGGATTTCATAGGGAGAAACCTGAGTGAGTTCTGTGTGCTACTTTGAACTCAAAGATAAAGGTTTGCACTCTGCTTATGTTTTGTGGGTGTCGGGGACAGCCCCACACCATATAGAGAGGAACCCGATTGTATAGTTTAGTTTAGTTTTGATCTTGCAAACCTGTCATAATAAACCTGGCAAGCCGCCAGATTTTAAAGAAACTGATCACCATGTTGAATCTTTTCCTCTGAAAAGTGATCCCCACGAGCTAATCTCCTACATGTGGCGGAGTTCAGCGAGGCAACTTTCAAAAGATGGAGGTAATGTTGAAGGCCCTGCTGCAAGCCAATGCAGCCCAGCAGGAAAACAAATGCCAGGTCGCAGACGCCGCTGCAGCTCGGTGAGAGGAGAGTTGTCAGGCCATTGCAACTCAGCAGGAAACCAACCTCCGGGTCGCAGAGGCCGCTGCAGCTCAGCAGGAGGAAAGTCACCAGGCTATTGCAGAACAACAGGAGATGAACCGACAGTTGGCGGAGGCCCTGCTGGAGTTAAAGAAGGGGCCCACACCTCCTGTGACATTGGAACCAAAGTTGGTACGTGCCTCTTACCATATGCAGAAGATGACCCCTTCGGATGACGTGGAGTCGCTCTTCGCAAAGGTTGGCCAAAAGAACAGTGGGCAGGACTGTTAGTACCATTCTTGACAGGTGAACCCCAAAAAGCCTATTCGATTTGGAAACAGATAAGGCCCAGAACTATGAGACTCTAAAGGCAAAGATACTCGCACGCCTGGAGGTCACTGTGGCAGTCCGGGCCCAACGCATGCATCAGTGGACCTACTGTACCGACAAGCCACCCCGCTCGCAGATTTTCAACCTAGTTCACCTTACCAGGAAATTGCTACAGCCAGAGACTTTGCCAGGTCCCCAGATTGTGGAACGCGTGGTCATGGACCGCTATCTACGTGCACTCCCTGCTGCTTTGAGGAAATGGGTCAGCTATGGGGACCCCAAAACTGCAAGCCAACTGGCGGACCTCGTTGACAGATACACAGCTGCTGAGCACTTGTTGGTCCCATCTGCGCCCCACTCCAATGTATCTAGGGGTGAAAGATCACCCGGTGGACCTGGTAAGACTGTTCCAGGGTTCAGGGGCTTGGGGAAATTTGATAAGACTGATACGGCTAAAGAGACTGGGGGCTCTAGATCTGGAGATTGGCCAAAGAAGCCCAGAAGGTCTTGGGGACCCTTGAGAGGACTGGGTATAGAACATATACAGTGCTTCCGATGCCATGCATTGGGCCATATTGCTGCCAATTGCCCCCTGAATGATGACCCATGCAATGCGATTATACTTATGTGAATAGACGCCTTTCTCTTTTGGCACAGGTCGCATATACAGCATCATGTTCAAGTCGCAAGGAGAAGCAAATGTGTGTGATATTTGTTGGTGGGAGACCAGTCACTGCACTGCTTGACTCAGGTAGTATAGTAACATTGGTAAAAAGCAATTGTGTAAACCCTGCAAGGTTACACCCTAGCACTGTCGGAGCCATTTGCATCCATGGGGAAACTCGTGACTACCAGACAGCGGTGGTTGAGATTGACAATCCTTGTGGAAGTGTGACTCATTCAATGGGGGGTGGTACCTTCACTACTTTATGACTCCCTAGTGGGCAGGGATTTTCCCCATTTTTGTAGGTTATGGGAAGGCACAGGGAGTCTGGAGGATAGAGCTCCCCCTGCTGCGGAAGCACGGGACCTCTCGCCAGACCAGTTTTGCCAAATGGAAGGGGAGACTGGTGGCAGGACCGGGGAGGGAGGAGACCCTCTTCCTTTTCCTGTACTGACTGGGGAGCCGGAGGAGCTGGAAGATGGCTCACAGCGGGGGGCTAATGACCCTGACAATGTCTCTTAGAGGTCCGGAGAGGAGAGTTCTTAGGGGAATTCAGTATGCTAATTTTTGGAGCAAGTATCAGAGGCCTACTAAGTGGAGGGGAAACAGATGAAAACTGTAGCAAATTAGCGTTCAGTAGATCTTCAGCCGGCTCTTTAGTGTAAATGGTATATACCCAGAAAACAATTGTAGCTGCAACAAACAGGTTTCCAAGTAGTGAACTGAAGTGATGTAAAACACTCGTACTTCCAGTAATGCAAAAGAACTTCACAGTGATCACTGACGTAATAGAACTACAGATGACAGCAATTAAAGAGTTTAAATTATTACAATCCAGCTTTTTCCTTCTCTATGTTAATGCCTAAGCCTTGGATAGCAATGAGTATGGAGAATCAGGCTATATGTGCACAATTACTGCAATAATGGGCCTCAGACCGCTCACCCAACAGGAACAATGGATGTAGATGATGAATCCGCTGCTGTGGATGATGATGATGATGATGACGACGACAAGGATGGAGATGATGATGACACTCCAGCCCTCTGGCTCCTGGAATTGGCTTCCACCGCCTCTCTCCCCGCGGTTGTCCCGGATCGATCACTTAGCTGAACGCAGGTCTTCAGGGATAAGCTCTGCTTGATGCAGGGCAGGTGTCCCAGATTACTCACTGAATTGCTGCACAGTTGCAGACTGCTAAGTCTGTGAAAATAGGCCGCAACTCAGCTAACGGGACTCACAGGGTCTTGCTTGACCAACCGCTGCTGTCCAGAGAGAGCATGCTAGGCCGCTCCATTTGCTTAAATAGACTCTCCCACGAGGCACTGCCTCTCCCAGGAGCCTTCATCTGCAGCACAGTCTGATGGGAAATGTAGTTCTCCTGTAGTACAGTCTGATGGCAAATCCTTGAAAGCAAACTACAACCCCCATTGTGCATTTCTCTTAGCACTAGGGGAAAACAGCTGCATTGTACCTGTAAGCAGGAATGTCTTTATTGCCAGGAATATGACACTTAGCTCCTGGTTACACTTGTATGTACTATGTTACGATAGTGGTATACCAATTCAAACACAATAGTTAGATTTCTCCACTTTATAAATAGTTTGAATTGCAAAAGAATAACTGAAAAAAATCAGAATCTTAGATTGTTAACCAATTAAAATATTAAAATGAAAAAAATGGCGGGAGTGGGGATATGCAAGCTTCATAAACAGACCCAGAAGATTTTTAAACATATTATGCATGCTTTGACCAATCACAGCACGCTCTGCTGTGAGAGCCATGATTCAGTCCACGCCCACACTATATAAAGCCGCTTGAACAGTGGCTCTAGGTAGTGTGTGTGCACTGTGTAATTGTGCTGGAGAGAGAGTTTAGCTAGTGGCGTGTAGGCAGCTCAGAGTAGAGATAGGTAGATGGTGCGATCTTTGTACAGTTAGTGCAGGCAGGGTAGACCATATACAGGCAGGGCAGACAGTGTAAGAATATATATACAGTGCCTTGCGAAAGTATTCGGCCCCCTTGAACTTTGCAACCTTTTGCGACATTTCAGGCTTCAAACAAAGATATAAAACTGTAATTTTTTGTGAAGAATCAACAACAAGTGGGACACAATCATGAAGTGGAACAAAATTTATTGGATATTTCAAACTTTTTTAACCAATAAAAAACTGAAAAATTGGGCGTGCAAAATTATTCAGCCCCTTTAAGTTAATACTTTGTAGCGCCACCTTTTGCTGCGATTACAGCTGTAAGTCGCTTGGGGAAGTCTCTATCAGTTTTGCACATCGAGAGACTGAAATTTTTGCCCATTCCTCCTTGCAAAACAGCTCGAGCTCAGTGAGGTTGGATGGAGAGCGTTTGTGAACAGCAGTTTTCAGTTCTTTCCACAGATTCTCGATTGGATTCAGGTCTGGACTTTGACTTGGCCATTCTAACACCTGGATATGTTTATTTGTGAACCATTCCATTGTAGATTTTGCTTTATGTTTTGGATCATTGTCTTGTTGGAAGACAAATCTCCGTCCCAGTCTCAGGTCTTTTGCAGACTCCATCAGGTTTCCTTCCAGAATGGTCCTGTGAAGTACTAACACAGGGTGAACAACAACTAAGAAGTGTT
>BLSH010433520.1:285084-362777 GCA_018402905.1 Glandirana rugosa | reverse complement strand
CTTCTATATTATTTTATACATGTTTTTACACTCCCACATGAGTGAAAACACTCTATTCCATGCATATACACATATATATGTCCCACCCGGTAAATATACCTATGTGGAATTATTTTACCCTTACCAACCACTATAATTGAAGGACAAACACCGTGTAATCATATACACTCCCCCCTTTGAAAAGTTCTACCCACCACTGGTACCGCCGGTAAAACTTCAACCGGTAAAACTTAGGTTGAAAACAAAAAAGTTATCCTTCTCCCAGTACACTGTGTAGTTTGAATAACCCTTAAAGTGTTCTTTTTGTTACCGCACGAACCAAAATTGCATTGAACCCCCTCACATATACTAATGTGCCACAAACAGGAAGTTAATATCACCAACCATTCCCATTTTATTAAGGTGTATCCATATAAATGGCCCACCCTGTATATATACACATATACGTACCTTATCTCACAAAAGTGAGTACACCCTCACATTTTTGTACATATTTTATTATATCTTCTAATGTGACAACACTGAAGAAATTACACTTTGCTACAATGTAAAGTAGTGAGTGTACAGCTTGTATAACAGTGTAAATTTGCTGTCCCCTCAAAATAACTCAACACAAAGCCATTAATGTCTAAACCGCTGGCAACAAAAGTGAGTACATCCCTAAGTTAAAATGTCCAAATTGGGCCCAATTAACCATTTTTCCTCCCCGGTGTCATGTGACTCATTTGCATTACAAGGTCTCAGGTGTGAATGGGGAGCAGATGTGTTAAATTTGGTGTTATCGCTCTCTCTCTCTCATACTGGTCACTGGAATTTCAACATGGCACCTCATGGCAAAGAACTCTCTGTGGATCTGAAAAAAAGAATTGTTGCTTTACATAACGATGGCCTAGGCTATAGAAAGATTGCCAAGACCCTGAAACTGAGCTGCAGCAGGGTGGCCAAGACCATACAGTGGTTTAACAGGACAGGTTCCATTCATAACAGGCCTCACCATGGTCGACCAAAGAGGTTGAGTGCAAGTGCTCAGCATCATATAGGACATAAAGGTCATCTTTGGGAAATAGACATAAGAGTGCTGCCAGCATTGCTGCAGAGGTTGAAGTGGTGGGAGGTCAGCTTCTCAATGCTCAGACCATACGCCGCACACTGCATCAAATTGGTCTGCATGGCTGTCGTCTCAGAAGGAAGCATCTTCTAAAGATGCTGCACAAGAAAGCCCACAGTTTGCTGAAGACAAGCAGACTAAGGACAAACTACTACTGGAAAAATGTCCTGTGGTCTGATGAGACCAAGATAAACTTATTTAGTTCAGATGGTGTCAAACGTGTGTGGCAGCAACCAGGTGAGGAGAACAAAGACAAGTGTTCTGTAGCAGTATGAACTGCTACAGTTCATTGAGGGAACCATGAATGCCAACATGTACTGTGACGTACTGAAGCAGAGCATGATCCGCTCCCTTCGGAGACTGGGCCGCAGGGCAAAATTCCAACATGATAATGACCCCAAACACACCCCCAAGATGACCACTGCCTTGCTAAAAAAGCTGAGGGTAAATGTGATGTACTGGCCATGTATGTCTCCAACCCCATTGAGCATCTGTGGGCCATCTTTAAACAGAAGGTGGAGGAGCGCAAGGTCTCTAACATCCACCAGCTCCATGATGTCATCTTGGAGGAGAGGAAGAGGACTCCAGAAGCAACCTCTGAAACTCTGGTGAACTCCATGCCCAAGAAGGTTAAGGCAGTGCTAAAAAATAATGGTGGCCACACAAACTATTGACACTTTGGGCCCAAATTGGACATTTTCACTTAGGGGTGTACTCACTTTTGTTGCCAGAGGTTTAGACATTTACAGCTGTGTGTTGAGTTATTTTGAGGTGGCAGCAAATTTACACTGTTATACAAGCTGTACACTCACTACTTACATTGTAGCAAAGTGTAATTTCTTCAGTGTTGTCACATGAAAATATATAATAAAATATTTACAAAAATGTGAGGGTGTACTCACTTTTGTGAGATACTATATATATATATGCATTCAGTGTAGACCATATACAGCGCATTTTCCAGATTCTGATAAGCCCCCTGCCTGCAGACCCTCACAGCCACCGGCCAGGATTGTGGGGATGAGGTCCTTCTTCTCATCAACATGGGGGCAAGGTGCTTTGGGGAGCCTAAAGCACCCTCTCCATGTTGAGGGCATGTGGCCTGGTATGGTTCAGAGAGGGAGGGGGGCGCTCGCTCGTCCCCACCCCCTCCTGCCATGCCAGGGCTGCGAGCTTTGATTAGGGTCTGGTTTGGATTTTGGGGAGGGAACCCCTATGACTTTTTTTCTTGAAAATCTGGTGGAGCCAGGAGACATCAGCTCCCTCTGTACTCCTAAGAAGCCTGCCACAAAAGCCTGCCAGCTCTCAAAGTAACCCCTCTCCTGCCCCCTGGGAGACCTTTATGGATCACTTTGTTGAGCGATCAGTCGCTCGACCAGCCTCTGCTCCATGCACGGACAGAGGGGACAGCACACAGGCTGCAGCCAGCATGGCGCCCGCTCTCATAGCACAAAGCTGTGCTGCAGACACACTTGTGGCTCCGTCAGCTCACTCAGGGCATCCTGCCCACATGGCGACCTCCCAGCCAGACCCTGCTTCTCCAGCAACCATAGCCCAAGCTGTAGTAACTCTCCTCACCCCCATGGTCACAGAGGCTGTGGACAGTATTTAAAGGGCTAGAACAATTACACAGGGAACTCCAGTTCCAGTACCTCAGAAATGATCAAACAGAGGAGCGAATCTCCTCTGTGGAAGATGACGCCACTCTCTCTGCTGATGTGGACAGACTTATTACCATACAAAAAGACCTCCAGGAGAAAGTGGATGACCTAGAAAATAGGTCCAGGCACAACAATTTGTGCATTATTGGCCTGCCAGAGTCATATATACCTTCTTCGCTTGTTACTATTTGCTCCACTACTATTCCGGAACAGCTAGGATTGCGCACCTCCTACATAGTGGAACGCCTTCATCGTATAGGTCAGCCATTTGAAACGCGCTCCAGACCCAGACTGGTGATTGTTAGGTACCTTAATTATGCGGATCAACAGACAATACTTTAAAAACTCTACCCAACCTGGCAGTAGATGACTATCCATTATTACTCTTTGCTGACTACTCCATCAAAGTAATTCGCAAACACAAGGCCTTCTCAGCAGTTTGCTCCATGCTGCACAACAACCATGTGAAATTCAGACTGGTCTACCCGGCGACCCTGTACATCCAACCTGCCACAGGAGAGCATCTATCCTTCACCTCCCCATTAGAAGCGGAATACTATGTCAACAACACACAACCTTCGGATATGGAACAGGAGAATCCCTCTGCCTCACATGGATCACCTCTTCCCAGGAAGTCGGCTCTATCCTCCAGCAAACAACTGAGCCCTCAGAAACTACCCGTCAAGAGGGTTCGCTTTGGTCTCCATGATGACCATCATATTCACCGTTGATCCTGAGCCCCAGCTACCTACTAAGGTTTGGTCTTTCCCTCTCGAATTCAGGGTTTCCTTTCTACTTATCTGGATGGAACCCCCAACTCGGAGAGTCTACAAACTGTGAGTCTCAGCCAGGGCAATCTCTCTGTTGAGATGGGCCCTGGCCTCCCAAGTTTATTACTTTTCCTCAGACTGATTGCACGGACTGATGTTTGTAGCCTGTATTAGTGCATTGACCTTATGGCCTGGGTTTTCTCGCCTAGCCACAGATCCCCTTCTTTCTCCTCCCTTACCATTCCCCCTCTCTCCCTCCTTTCCTAACCTCCTGTCAGGAAGCAGGTGTGAGGCCGAGATGTTAGAGGGCTTCCCTTACGGCTAAGTGCACAGCTACCCTGACGATGAGACAGGGGAGCAGCGCCCAAAGAAGCACGGGTCGCCAGCAGGTAATTCCAGACGACTGAGTAGCAGGAAGTTGCAGGAACAGCTGGTGGTTGCTGGCGTGCTTAAGGCTCCGTGGGGAGTCAGCTGGAGACAAGGTCAGAAGGCAAGCCGGGGTCATACACGGTTAGATCAGAGGAAGCAGCTGGAACGGTGCACCAGGACAAGGATGCGCAGAATTGCAGAATTGGTAGAGCCAGCAGCGGGACAAGCCAGGAGAATGGTCAAGGAAGCAAGCCGAGGATCAGGACTGGAGAGCAGGTGCAGGGTCAGGACAAGCCGAGTCTGGTAAACAGGAGATCAATCAGGAGAAACAGGAACACAGGAATCACAGGGGAGTTGAGAGATAATCCAACAAAGTCCTTCTGTTAGTGGCAGGTTTAAATAGCCCAAAGGGCGCCAATGTGCTTGCTACTGCGCGTGCCCTGTGCGTCCCCGCGTTCGTGACGGAACGTTCGTTCGTGTGCGTCGGCGCATGCCCACTCGTACAGGCAGCTGGACGCGGCCATGTTGGAAATGGGCAGCAGTAGCCGTTCCAGGTCTATTTCCCTGACACCTCCCCTCATCTCCCTATCCTCTTCCCTTCTTCCCCTCCTCCTCTTGCCCTCCCTAACCCTGTCCCCCCCTCGGAGTGACTGCATACCCAGGTAATGTGAGAAGAAACTCTTGGCGGGGGTCTCATGGAAGGGTGCTTCATGGGGAAAAAAGTGAAGTCCCTGATATGTTTTTGGAGGTTTATCCTCCTGTTTTATGTTATCTTACTTATCTGGTTGTTTATTGTTGCTTGTACATCTTTACCTTTCTCAGAAATCTACAAAAGTCACAGTGATACCGGATCTGAGGGGGCCATCTCTGTGGTGGCCTCACCCCTGCTCGAGATGCCTCTACTCATCTATTCCCTGCAGCCATGGCTCCTTCAGATGCTGGGGATCACTTGAAGGTAATATCTTGGAATGTTAAGGGGCTACGTTCTCCTCACAAGCATATGCAAATTTTGAGGCACTTGAAGCATTTGAAAACAGATGTTGCCCTCCTACAGGAGACGCACCTCAATAAGGATGATCTGTCTCACCTCTGTAAGCTCTGGGTAGGCAAGGTCTATGGCTCTCCAGCAGTGGGCCGCAAAGCTGGTGCAGTCATTGTACTTCATTAAAATCTCCCCCACACAGTTCGATCTGTCGAGGCAGAGATCCGTTGGTTGCAGGCTTACTCTCCATCTAACGATTGCTGATCGTGGCATTGCTATCTCAAATGTATATGCCATCAACTCCCCGAGACAGTCTTTCTTTCAGGACCTCACAACATGGGTCTTACACGTCCCTGAAGCTCTCCATCTTCAATTCGGTGATGCATCTGACCGAAGACCGCACCCCAAGTCACCTAAACGATTCCCCCTACACGCGCCCCCACACCTCTAGCCCAAACGATCGTTGCACTCCATCTCACGGACGTCTGGCGCACCACGCACCCCACCGACAGAGAATATACCTTTTTCTCTCCCCCCATAATTCATTTACTCGCATCGACTACTTTTTCTGCTACGCGATTGTACTCCCCCCTAGTCTCCTCTTCGTCCATTGAGGATATGGTAATCACGGACCATTCTCCCATTAGCGTCCGAGTTACGGAATTACTGCCCCCCCCCCCCCGTACAGAAAATACCTGACGCTTTCCCTCCTTTTTGGCCAACAACGAGGTTTTTAAGAGGACCATGCATGCTGCTTGGGCTGAATACATCAAAACCAACGGAGTCTATCTCTCGTCCCCAAATTTGTTTTGGAAAGCTGGGAAAAGAGGGCGCATTATTGCATACACCTCGCAATTTAAAAAAAACAATCACGTATACGTTACTTGCAGGCTAGTGACTTTCTTTGCCTAGCCCATCAGGCCTTGACACTATCCCGTACCCCAGCCAACACGCTGGCCTTGACAAGAAGCTAAACGTGCTTTTGATCACCAGGCAATCCTACTCTGCCCTCCTTTATCACTGGCATGGTAATAAAGCAGGCAAGCTCCTGGCAAGACTTTGTTCCTGTCACCACCCACCAACCCATATCGGAGCCTTGCGAGCCCCCAATGGCCTTTTCTGAAGATCCTATAGGTATAGAAACAATGTCTAAACTACTTGCGGGAACCAAACTGCCCACTTTGTCTCTCGAGCAGATAGAAACTCTAAATGCCCCCCATCACTTCTGAGAATATCCGCTCAACTATTAAATCTCTCGCTACAGGGAAAGCTCCTGGCCCTGACGGGCTTTCCGCTGAATTCTACAAACTAACCTCGGAATTTATCCCCGATACCCTACCCCATGTCTACAGGACACTTTGGACTGAAGGCTCGTATTTGCCTTCTGGCTCCCAAGCCTACATCAAACTTATTGCCAAAAAGGGTAAAGATCCTCTTCTCCCCATCTCCTATAGGCCCATATCCCTCAAAATTGTCACGTCACGTCCTCCTTCCATCGCTCCTCCACCACACACAATCGGGCTTCTTTCCGGGGCATTCAGCTACCCTTAATATCCGCAAAGTTCTCCTGGCTCTAAAATATGCCAGGACTCACCCTGACCATGATATAGCCACCGTATCACTCGATGCCAAAAAGGCTTTCGAAAATATTAGCTTCTCCTGGCTGTTTATGGTCATGAAAGTCTTTGGCATGCAGGCCCCATCCTGGATTTCGTTCAAAAGATGTACACATCCCCTACCACGCGTCTTGTCACCCCCAACTTTATGTCCCCTGACATACCACTGAATAAAGGCACACGCCAAAGCTGCCCCTCTCCCCTCTACTTTTTAATATTGCCATAGAACCACTCTCTAGAATCCTTAATTCCCCGTTGGGGACCAGCGGTGTCACGATCGGCAACCAAATCTTCCGCTCTGCTCTGTTTCCCGACGACATTCTCCTCTTCTCTACCAATCCGTCCTCAGATATCACCTACTTACAGGACCTGTTTGCGACCTTCCGGAACTGTTCTGGCCTGTGAATTAATTTTGACAAAAGCAAAATCCTGCCTCTAAACCCAGGGCTCTCCAGAGCGTGGACAGGATCATCTCCATTCTTAGTGGCTAAGCATCTTATAACATACCTTGGAATACGAATTGGCAGAGAACCCTTGTCGATATAAAGCTTGAACTACCCTCCAGTTATAAATAAGATTGTACAGGAGATGGAAGCATGGGTGGCCCTCTCACTTTTTGGGAGATGTCATCTTTTTAAAATTGGGACCCTTTGCTAGGCTACTCTATCCCCTACAGACCCTTCCACTATTGCTTAAACATATTGATGTTCAAAAAATCCACACAGCCCTGCTCGCTTTTCTCTGGTGCGGCAGGAAATGCAGAATTACACTTCAAAAACTTTGTATATCCCGAAGGGTGAGGGTGGGGCAGGCCTGCCCAATATTAGATTCTACAATCTATCAAGCCTTTTAAGGCAAGGTCTTGACTGGATATCTGAAAACTTCTGTTACTACACGCTGGAGGGAGCCTTGGTGTCCCCATTCAACCTCCAGGCCATTCTTCACTCTAAGCTAAGCGCTCTACCACCCCCTTTGAAGGCCAATTTACTAATCAAGGACACTCATTGCCTGGAGGGAGGTGCGGAGGCTCCTGGGTTTACCCTTCAACATTTCTTGCCACGTACCCATACTACGCAACCCGATTTACCCCCCCCCTACAGAGACCAAAGCTTTTGCCCAATGGTCCTCTCTCAGCCTTAAGACTGCCCACCATGTTATCAATCCTACACTAATACTCTTTAGTCCCTTTCCCCCCCTGGTCATCCATCCTCAATAACCAAGAAGCACCAGCACAGATCCTCGCCGGGTACCAAAGAGTTCACTCACTAATAATTTCTGAAAACTGGCGAGAAACCCATTTCAAAATCGCCCACCGAGCATATCTTCCGTTCCGCCACAGTTCAGAGGATTCATCCCTCTCATCTTGCCCTTGATGCACCGCACCCAGACCTTCTCTCCTCCTCAGACTCTGTACCTGTCAAAAGATCTCCTCCTTTTCAGACAAGGTACTGAAATACATCATCAAGATCCAGGAAATTGCACTGCCCAAAGATCCCATGATGTGTCCTTTTGGTGCCAGCCCCCTGTCTGGCTCGTCATCCACACCCACAAGCAGGGGCGGGCAGATAGGGGTCGCAGGAGTCGCCATGGTGACCGGGCCCCATGCTGAAGGGGGCCCATAAGGGCCCCCTGTATGCCTAGATTAGGAGGGGATGAGGAATGGAGCGCTCCGTTCCTCAGCCGAACGGCGCTGCGGGGAGCCTCGTCACACTGTTTACCCTGTGTGTGAAAGTGAAAGCAGTGTGCGCTGTGCTCTTTGTCTCCCCCTACAGTGCAGTACTCGGCAGGAAGAGAGAAGGTACTGCCGTTTTTTTAAGAGACTTTCTGCAATTCTGCATGTATGTGGGTACATGTGTGGGGGGGTAGTTAGAGGCATAGGTGGGTGTGCTGGGGGGGGTAATTAAAGGCATAGATGGGTGTGCTGGGGGGTAATTAGAGGCATAGGTGGGGGGTGTGCTGGGGGGTGATTAGAGGCATAAGTGGGTGTGCTGGGGGGGTGATTAGAGGCATAGGTGGGTGTGCTGGGGGGTGATTAGAGGCATAGGTGGGGGGTGATTAGAGGCACAAGTGACTTGCGACCTGGCCCTGGCGTTCCGCCACCGGGCTCCGAGGAAAGGGCCCTGTCAGAGGGGGCCCTTTATGGTTTCTTGCATCGGGGCCCTGAGGGTTCTAGTTACGCCACTGCCCACAAGTGACTCTATCCCCCAGTGGGCCCACATCTGCCTTTTAGCTGCTCAAAGGGCTATCATGCAATCCTGGATACACACTAACCTGCCTCAGATTGCGCAGGTGAAACAAGCGCTTCAAGGCTTTTTTCTCTTGGAAAAATTAGACACTATTACTCAAGATTGCAAGTCCCTAAAGTATTTCATCGCCCGATGGCCTCGCTACATGGATCACTTTCTCTTCAGCAGAACTTTCTCAACATATGCAACCTTTCCGCCACTCAGACTGGTATATACGACCTGATCTCGCCAACACACTGGGCAAGCTCAAAATCAAACATACCTCTGACCCTCAGACCCACCCCGATTTCCCCCCTTAGACATTCCAAATGTTTTATTAGTCTTGTAACTATCCTCAAATCAGAAACTTGTAGGTATCCGTAACCATCCACTAATTAGATTGTATACACATGCTTCCACTCCTCAGGTTATAACTACATTGGATTCCGAGATTAACTACCTAGCCTGACCAGATTTCCTGTTTCCAGCTATTTTACCTCTATTACTGATTTAAGATCGTGATGTAACTTAACAGTTCCATGGTTGATTATGTGAAGGCCCTGTTTTATGCCTTTTGCCTTCACAGACTTCATTTTCTCACTAATATCAAATACTTTTGTATCTTGCTTTTCTTTTTCTTTGTGTACTGTAAACCTAATATCTTCAATGAACATATTTTTAAAAAAAAATCCATACCAGACCTGAAGGGCCTGGTGGGGACACCTACGCACATTTTTTTTTTTAACATTTTGGCATGGGGTTCCCCTTAAAATCCACACCAGACCTGAAGGGCCTGGTACGGACTTGGGGGGACCCTACACATTTTTTTTACATTTTGGCGCGGGGTTCCCCTTAAAATACATACCAATACAATACATACTGGGAACCGGCAATACATTACAGCCACGAGTGATTTTAAATGACAATTTTTCCTTTACAAATGTCATTTTGCGGTGGCACTGTTCTAAACATCACAGAGATGCGCCACTTTAGAGGCAGACTAAGGGGACCCCCCCAGCCACAATATTTAAAGGAATATTTCATTTTTATTTTTTCACTTTAAGCATTAATGAAATCACTGCTCCTGAAAAAACGATTTTAAGGCTTTTTTTTGCATTGATACATGTCCCCTAAGGCAAGACCCAGGCCCCAATAAACTTTTTATGGCAATAACTTGCATATAAGCCTTTAAAATGAGCACTTGATTTTTCATGTTCGAGTCCCATTGATTTTAATGGCGCTCGCATGTTCGCACATATTTTTTTTTCTGTTCGCATGTTCTGGTGCGGACCAAACGAGGGAGGGGGGTGGTGTTCGGCCCATTCCTACATATTATATGGTAGCTAATCATGACAGTTTCCTTGTAATGGGTTCTTCCTGTTCAGCTAGCTTGGATTGCCTCTGGCATTGTGCTTTGTCCCAGTAAGAAAAAAATAGTTTAGTAGAGCCTGGGGCACAAAACCACTTTGTCTATGAAGCTGGAATCCACATTACAACTGAAAGATTCAGTAAGGTTAATGTATTGATTGGGCCATAATAAATATACATAGTTGGTGATGAGCTATTATAGGTAAATATACTTTTAAATAGGAAAAAGAGGAACCCACCCACTTGGGTGAAAAGAGATTGCTATTCGCCCCAACATTTTTGGAAATAGAACCAAGAAAAAAATTCTCAGAAGAGCTTTTAGGCAGCATACAAGTTCAAACTAAGTCATAAATGGATATAAAAAAATAATTTTTATTGGTACAAAAGGACATAAAATATACATCAATGACACTTTAAAAATATGCTCTGGTATGCATGACCTCCATACATGACCAACAAAGATGACCTTATATACTGGCATATAACAATATATAGAGATATCACACTTAATGTTATCGCTCAGCAAGGACCTGAACGTATTTCAATAATACAAGTTGCAATCTTCTCAGGGGGATGAGGACATCTAAATTATGAACTAATATCAAGTTAGAGAATTTGCAAATAAAACAGAACAATCTCATTTGTGGCCGTTAGCGGACCATAGGGATCATACCTTGTAAATGAAGGTGTGTGGCCAGAGCAGGATAAAAAAAACACCAAAACTGGGTAATTTCCAGAGGATCTCCCCTCCAAGAGGGAGCGGGAACCTCAGAACGATCTACAAGAGGTCACGCTTGCTAGGCATGGGGGAAGGCGCGACAGCACCTTTAATGTAGATTATAGAATATGGCAATTATGACTTAAAATTAAATACCCAACTAGCTATATCTGTACAAGAGATAGCTTACCCACTGAGGGTCCTTCCCCAGAAAATAGTGTGTTGATAAACTGGTCAGAAAGATGCTGGCAAGAGGTGTAGGAATGGTCCAGAAAAATTGGGAGAAAAAAAAAAAGATATATATATATATATATATATATATATATATATATATATATAAATACATATATATACACACACTTAGTAAATATGCAGGGTGATTAGATTCAAGTGGTGCATGCGATTTCCAGAAACGTGCCACTCCAGACTGCATTTTTAAGGCCATGGCAGCCCACTTTTATTAAAAGGAACAGAAAAGTTCAAAATAAACAGCAATTTTCCTCGCAGGGGGTTCACCATCACTGCACACACGCACTGCTTCATCCTCCTGGCTTACTCACTAGCCACATGGCTGTTTCAGGCCTCACGCCTAGGCCTTCGGTTAAGGTGACCAGATTTTTAAAATGAATCTGGGGACATTTTTTTTTATTGGCAAATGGTAAACTATTTTATAAGCATATTTTCCTCAAATTATATATGCAGTGTATGTGGTATTTGTTTATGGAATGATTGTATGATATATACCATATATATCCATGAGATAGAAAAAAAAAGAAACTTCCTAGAATTTTTTGAGATAGGAGTACCAAATGTTATGAAGATAAGATAGAAAAAAAACAGAGTGCAGAGTTCAGGAGTGTGTTACATAAAGAATACAGGGCTAAGGAGCATGCTACATAAAGAATGCAGGGCTCAGCTGTGGCCAGCAATGCAGGCTCATCAGTGGCCAGCAATGGAGCCTCACCAGTGCCCATCCATGCAGCTTCACCAGTGCCCATCCATGCAGCCTCACCAGTGCCCATCCATGCAGCCTCACCAGTGCCCATCCATGCAGCCTCACCAGTGCCCGTCAATGCAGCCTGAGCAGTGCCCATCCAATGCAGCTTCACAAGTGCCCAGAAATGCAGCCTCACCAGTGCCCATCTATGCAGCCTCACCAGTGCAGAGGACCAGAGAGAAGAGAGGTAAGGCAGAAGTGAGCCGGCTGGATCATCACACAGGCCGGCGTCGCCCACTGTGACAGCTTTAATTTGAATCGACATGTGCCCGCTGTGACACAAAGTCCCGTCTCCTGGATCAGCTCCTACATATGATAGACAGCACATGTCCCGGCATTGGATAAGTGTGCTGTCTATCAAAGGAGCCAAACCAGGAGGCGGGACTTTGTGTGAAGATGGGCACCTGGTGATTCAAATTAAAGCTGTCACAGGGGCAATGCCGGCCTGACACCCCCTAGTGTGTGGCACCTGGCAGAGGCGGATCTGATATCTGGAACCCCCCGACATGTTTTTAAAAATAGCGCTGTTGGGTTGAGTAAAACCAGAAGTGAAGTCGTGATGTCGCTTCTGGTTTCTACATCAGAGACCTGATCAAAGCCGAATCCGGCTTTGTTCAGGTCTCCGGCCAGCCAGCGGACGTGCTGGCTGGTGGCTCAAGTCTCCTGGTGGGTTGGGAGACCTGGGCAGAGGGGGGGGGGCAACGTCCCCTTCCTCCTCTGTGTAAGAACAGCCGATGCTATTCATCCATGGCAGCCAGTGACAATGGCCGCAGAGAAGATGGCAAAATGCTGCTGTGACCTGCTGCTTGCTGGATGGATCTGATGGCCACAAGATGTGGGTGTGGTGTGGGTTACGGTCTTTCTACACCTGAGCTGCAGACACCCACACCACCCCCCTTATCAGACCAGCTCACCTACTATACCTGAGTGGTGGACACAGCAACACCAGCCCCCCACCCCCCCATCAGATCAGCTACTATACATGGGTGGTGGAAACACAGCAACACCCCCCTCCCCCCATATCAAATCAGTTACACCTGGGTGGTGGTGGACACAGCATCCTCCCAACTTCCACATTACCAGACCAGCTCAGGGTGGCAGGGCAGACACAAACATCCCTTCGACCTCTTCTCACACCAGCTCAGGTGACTGGGTGGTGGATACCATGGCTGCCAACCCACACCCCCTTATTACCAGCTCACCTCAGCTTGGACACTACCATTGTAATCAGCCACCTCCCCAAGGTGGGCGGGGGCATCTGGCTCAGCCTCAGGTACACCCGGGCGGTAGCTAGGGAGGACTGTGGACACAGTGTGGAGCAGCAGACGCGCCGCCCAGGTGGAACATAATGACACAGGCCTGCCTTGCAGCAATGGTGGGAGGAGCAGGAGGAAAAGACAGTGACAGACGAGACCAGGCGGGCAAAAAAATGCCAAAGGGTACAGCCCTCTCGCCACCCTCAGGATGGTGTCACTTCTGGCAGGTGTCACCATTCTCACAGAATGCACCCTCGATGCCACTGACACCCCCCCAATGTGTGGCACCTGGGGTGGATCACCCCCCTGTTGGTATGTGCCTGGCACTTGGTGCCCCCCCCCTCTGCCTCAGCACCCACCCAGGATCGGCCCTGCACCTAGTGCCGCCCTGCAAACTGGGGACATCTGGTCACCCTACCCTATGTCTGCTCCTCAGACCCACTCTTTCCTTCTTTGTCAAGCTCCCTCCTGTTGCTTACTTTGCCAGATTTGTGCTGCTCAGTCGTGGGCCACATCTGCCTCCTGCAGACATGCATGCTCAAACTGACACCTGCAGCCTTAGACTTCTGGAGACCAACTGTCTCTCTCTCATGGAGCGGTCTCCTACTGGGACCCTCCCAACCTCCTAGGCTAGACCTCCTGTCTGCTGGGCAACAGCATGCCTGCCCCCACTGAAATCAGGCATACATTTGCTAATCCACAGCGTGGCATGGGGTCGCCTCTCCATAATGTATGTATGTATGTATGTATGTGAGTGTGAGTATCCCAATAGCCAAATATGTGGAGCTATTAACTAATCAGTTACCTTAGAAAGCCACCACCATATGTAAGCAGCAAAACTGAATGTAAAAAGACCTTAGGCTTGATGGCAGGCTTCTTTACGAATGGAGATGGGAAATCCACTATACTCAAAGATCTTTGTAAGGCCGTCTAATGTGACAGTTAGGAGAGCCTCCATTACAGAGTGGTGGTGTTCCCTCAAAGTCAGCTGTATGGGGAAACATGAAAAAGGAATTCCCTTCAAACCATAGAAGGAAATCTCTATCACAGCCAACCTCAGATATAGGGGGGCTCATATGTGAAGTATATTGGGAGTTTCAAAGTACTTACTAGATGTATCAAAAGCTGCAGGCATCAATGTACTGCATCCAATTTCTCTCACAGAAAGATGTGAAGTGGCAGCATCAAACTGCTGAAGTGTGTGTTAGCCTAGGTTCACATTGAACTCGCACCATTTCATTCACGCATGTCAGTCCTGACTTCAGGTGCGATTTCAGAGACATCTGTGCGGGTTGCTGCAGAGATGTCAATGGAAATCGCACCTGAAATCAACAAAAGTAGTACAGAAACTGCTTTTGGAAATCGGTGCGGTGCATCAAATGGACGGTGCCATTGCCAGCAATTTTCGCCGATTTGGCATGCGATTTGACATGTCAAATCGCATGCCAAAATGCACCAATGTGAACCAGGGCTTATAGTGAGTATACAAGTACTGCTAATTAGATTCAAATTACAGACACATGTGTGTCCTTCCCCAGAGAATGGTGTCTTAATAAACTGTGGAACTATGGTCAGAAAGATGCTGACAAGAGGGGAAGGAATTGTCTAGAAACATTGGGAAAAACATATATACAGTATCTCACAAAAGTGAGCACACCCCTCACATTTTTGTAAATATTTTATTCCATCTTTTCATGTGACAACACTGAAGAAATGACACTTTGCTACAATGTAAAGTAGTGAGTGTACAGCTTGTATAACAGTGTAAATTTGCTGTCCCCTCAAAATAACTCAACACACAGCCATAAATGTCTAAACTGCTGGCAACAAAAGAGAGTACACCTCTAAGTGAAAATGTCCCCACTTGCCCTCCCCCTGTGCTGTACCCTCCTTCCCCCTGTACTGTACTGTACTTGCCCTCCGCCTGTCCTGTGCCCACTTAACCCCCCCTGTGCTGGCCCTCATGCTCCCCTTATACTGTACACCCCCCCCCCTGCACTGTGTCCACTTACCCCCCTGTGCTGTGCCCACTTACCCTCCCCCTGTGTTGTGCCCTCCTGCTCCCCTTGTACTGTAACCCCTTGCCCCCTGTAGTGTGCCCACTTACCCTTCCCCGGTGCTGTGCCCACTTACCACCCACTGTGCTGTGCCCTCCTGCTCCACTTGTACTGTAACCCCCTGCCCCCTGTACTGTGTCCACATACCCTCCCCCTGTGCTGTGCCCTCCTGCATCATACACTGACACAGACCAACCTGCAAATACAGACTGGGATGGGGGGGCAGAGGAGGGACTGCGGATAGGGACAGGGCTAGGGGTGTCTCTCTCTCACCCCCCTCATCTCCCCGCTCTCTCTGTGAGCCCCCCCTCTCGGCCAGCGGCGTGGTACTAGAGAACTCCCCCACGCTGTCTGCCAGTCGTTTTTTACCCCATCTAGGTGGTGGGGTGTGGGCAGCTGCTCCGGTGTCCCCTCCAGCATGGCAGGTAGGCCCCATCTGGGTGGTGAGGTGCGGGCAGCGATTCTGGTGCCCCCTCCAGCATGAAGGATGGGCCCCATCTAGGTGGCGAGGTGTGTGCAGCGGCTCCGGTGTCCCCTCCAGCATGGGGGACGGGCCCATCTAGGTGGCAGGTGCGGGCAGCAGTTCCGGTATCTGCTTCTCCAGCGGCTTCCGCCGCACGTCTCCACTCTCTTCTTCCTAAGTGCTAGGCTGCCTGACGTCTCCTGACGTTCCTAAGTGCAATAGGATCACCTAACGTTTTGGCCAATCGGGAAACAGGTCTCACGACCTGCTTCCTGATTGGTGGGGTGGAGATTTAGTGTGAAAATAGCGAATATTCATTTGCTATCGTCATACAACTGGGTGGGCTTCACCCAGTTGTGGAGCCCACCTATTTTTGAAGCCTATTAGAGCCTCTGACTCTAATCACGTGCTTCAAGGAAAAAACACCCCCCCCCCCAATCGGAATCCATGCGCCCAGCCCCTTTATGTAGCTCAGGGTGCCGGACACATGGATGGGGGGAGCGGCGTCCATGCGCCCCTAATGGACAGGGCGTCACTGCTGTCAGTCCCCCCTTTCTCGCAGCCCCCCCTCCCCCTCTCTGTCAGCCCCCCTCTCTCTCTCAACCACCCTCTCTCTCTGAGCCCCCCTACCTGTTTAAAGCATAAACACTGCACATACTGATTCCTACCACCATGACCATTTCAAATCACTGAAGTGGTCATGGTGGTTAGAGTGTTCCTTTAATATCCCTCAGAAGAAGTAAACCTCTGTATACTGATTCCATTTCATTTGATCATCCTCTAGTTGTGTTAAATTGGTGGGGGCGCATAGTGCCACCTCCCTGAAATTAGTTTTTGCAGGTTGGGGTGTCTGCATTAATGTACATTTTATGACTAATGTAATTATTTCTGATTTTGTTAGAATAACACTCAGAATGTCTTGTATTGGATGTGGTCACTGGTGCCTGCTCCTTGATATTTGCAGAAGTATCACAGTATGGAGGAGCAGGTATAACCCTACAAGCATGGACCCTACATAGAAACTAAATTTCAAACATTGCTGGGGATAACCAAAGAAGTGCTAGGTATTCTGGATTATTTTTTATAGAAACCTCTGAGGTTGGGTTCACACCTATGCGAATTGGATGCGACTTACACCACATTTTGCAGGACACTTGACAACATGTTGTTTTCAATGTGTCCGGTTCATATATGTGTGATGCATTCACAGTCCGCATTGCACAGAAAACGTGTGCGTTTTCTGGTTTTCTGGGCATTGCGGTGCGAATTCCAGGGCCATTCTGTTCAATAGGAACGCATTTAATTCACAGATGTGTTCCGCATTGAACAGGGATGGAATCCCCCTCCTCACTGCACCCCCCCCCCCCACCCACGCGCGCCAGTCAGCTGATGCGCTGTGAGAATGGAGATATAGCGGCTCCTCTCCTTCTCAGACATCGGAGCTGGAATTTGCACCAGACTGATGTGAATCCAGCCTGAGAGGATTTTTTCTTATTCGAGCAATAGGAGGCTTCATTAGTACAGCGTGGAACAAACAGCAATGCAAACATTGTCAGAAGATCTAATCATTAGTTTAGTAAAATGTGTCCCATTTCCCCTTCCCATTGGAGAAGAGATTTCTCATTATGTCCTGTTTTGACAAGGCAAAATCCATGTGAGGCTGGGTTCACACTAATCCGATTCTCGGGCCGACATGAGGAGCACAAGTCGCATTACGTCACAAAAACAATGATTCCCTATGAGAGCCGTCTTAACTGGTCTGACTTGTGTTTTTCAAAGTCAGACCGACTTTGAAAAAGGTTCCTGTACTACTTTTGTCTGACTTTGATCCCACTTCAGCCCATTGAAAGGCATTAAAGTCGGATCAAAGTCGGATCAGTGAGAACACTGATCCAACTTTGGCACGCGACTTGTGCTCTGGGGATCATGAAGGGGAACTCCACGCCAAATTTAAATAAAAAAAAACTGGCAAAAACTCCAGGAGCATACCAGGCCCTTTGGTCTGGTATGGGTTTTAAGGTGAACCCCATGCCGAAAAAACGGCGTGGGGTCCCCCCCAAAATCCATACCAGACCGTTATCCGAGCAGGCAGGCCAGGAAAGGGGGTGGGGACGAGCGAGCGCCCCCCCCCCCCCGGACCATACCAGGCCGCGTGCCCTCAACATGGGGAGCATGGGTTCTTCGGGGCAGGGGGGGCTCTACGCCCCCCATCCCAAAGCACCTTGTCCCCATGTTGATGAGGACAAGGGCCTCTTCCCAACAACCCTGGCCGTTGGTTGTCGGGGTCTGCGGGCGGGGACTTATTGGAATCTGGAAGCCCTCTTTAACAAGGGGGCCCCCAGATGCCGGCCCCCCACCCTATGTAAATGAGTATGGGGTACATCGTACCCCTACCCATTTACCTGGAATAAAAAAAATGTACAAAACAAACACTACACGGGTTTTAAAAATATTTTATTAAATCAGCTCCGGCGTCTTCGGCTCTTTTGCGGGGTCTTCCATCTTCTGAGGGGTCTTCTTTCTTCTCCTTCTCTGCGGCGTCTTCTGCTCTTTTGCCGGTCTTCTCCGCTGCCCTCTTCCCTCTGTTCTTCCTCTCTTCTTCTCCCCATGTTGACACAACGCGATCTCCTTCAGGAATGCCCTCTCCGCTGTGTGCTGTGCCTTATATTGGCATGGGGCGGGGCCACCCGCTGACATCACCCGGCAGGCCCCGCCCCTATGATGTCACAACCCCGCCTAAGCAAAGTGCACAGTCTATTTGCCTTTAGCAAATCAACCCCTAAATGTTGTAGCTGGTAGTTGGGGTTTAATAGCTTCAGGGGATGTTTTCTGTTTAAAATGGTATGCTTCTCAAATGCAACTGTAATGTGATCAAGTAACCTTTTCTTCAAATGTATACTGCTTGCTACATTCTGTTCTAGTATAACTATATCCTGTAGACCCTTTTCACACCAGAACGTTTTTCAGGCACTTTTGCGCTAAAAATAGCAACTGAAAAGCGCCTTAAAAACGACCCCCCATCCACCCCAGTGTGAAAGCCAGAGTGCTTTCACACTGGGGCGGTGCACTTGCTGGACGGTAAAAAGAGTCCTGCAAGCCGCATCTTCGGGGCGGTGTGGGTGCAATGTATTCACCGCTCCTCCACCGCCCCTGCCCATTGAAAACAAGCGCCTGAACACTACTTCGGAAGCACCGCTAACCGACACTTTTAACCCCTTTTTATGATTTATATGGCACTCTCATTATACCAGGGGTCTCCAAACTTTATAAACAATATGTGAGTTCAGCAAGCGAACAGTGTCAATTTGGCACCGCCACCAATCCCTAAAGATATGTACCAAGATAAGAACCCCTATGGGTGGGACTTTAGAGGTGGAGGAACCAAAAATATACAATATCACATCTTAATATGTATCAAATCCACATTTATTTTCACAAGCACAAAATATAAAACAGTGATAGATATAACAAAATAAGCCAATTATCATATAAACATATCCTGTTAAAAACATAAGCCATTCGGATACAGCCAGCTCACACACATCTGCGTGTAAGTTCTTTCACATCATTCTGCAATCCTACGTAAGAGGAAGAGAGCCCGACGCGTTTCAGGTTCAAACCTTTCGTCAGGGGCTTATCGCAGAATGTAATTCATGTACCTAAACGTACTTTATCCAAAACAATTGCTTAAAAGGGTTTTCACCTTCAGAACTCAAAGGATGCAGGATTCGTGGTCATATAGCGGTCAGGAAAATGATGTGGGGGTGTTTCAGGTTCTTGCTGTATATTCAAATCGGCTGATCAGAGGTAAACTTTGCCATTGTGGTGGGAGCAGAAAGAGGGGAAGAGGGAGGTACCAGTGGCTTTCCCCCTATTTCACGGCAGAACATACTGCTTTTCAGTCTGCATTATACCGTTTCCATATTTTAATCCAGAGTAGACAACAATGTCAACAAAGGTCTACAGACAAAACGATGGGATCTACCATCATATGCCAAAGGAGGAATACCTCCGGTTGGTCCTGTCTCTCCTAATACCGCCCCAGCAATGTCAGAGGGACATTAGGAGAGACAGGACCAACCGGAGGCATTCCTCCTTTGGTATACGATGGTAGATGGTTGTGTCCATGCAGCTGCTGAATCCCAATTTACATGAATGGGACTGCCTGCATGGAACATCAGTGCATCCCCTGAGCGGGCAAAGACTGCCCTCACACGCACATACGCTATACTACACTTGTGTGAATGAGGCCCAATTCATTTCAGTGATTGGACTTGCAATAGTGTGAATGGGCCCCTAGCAACCCTGTCACTGGAGAGTTGCTATCAGCAACACAATGTTTAGTATGACATAGCCTTGAGCTAGAAAATGTATTTTCCATAGTGCAGGTTCTAAAGTCATCAGTGCTGCATGCAGCACTGAGCATATCATCATCACTGCACAGCCCCTGTCAGCACAGAAAGAAACTAGAGGCAAACAAATAGAAAATAGAGGCAATAAATACACAGCTCCAGGCCTCATATGATTATCAGACTGTTGGCTGCACATGGCCTGAACGTCCGCAGTTCTGTGACCCCTTGTGTACACAGCAATCTGCTATGCAACCATAGCAAGCATCACTTCTCGCTGGCTGCTTACAAAAGTAAACCTTACCAGACGGGAGATGCGGTGCGGTAGGAAGTGGGAGCCGGCGCCGGAGCCGATCCTGAAGCGGCTTGCGCATTGGTAGTTCCTGTGTAATGTGGGGGCCTCCACAGCACGTCATTAGGTCCTAGCTGCTAATGACTGAGAGGAAGAGTAAAGTGGACGGGGTTTGGGGAGAGAAGCAGACAGCACAGGCATGCTGGAATCCTCAGCAGGCACAGTGTGTGTGGGGGATGACTTTGCATTCACTGAGCCCACTGCCACTCCAGGACTTTAGCCCCACTCCATGGGACCCCGGGACATACTTGAAGTCGCGGGACGGTCCCGCGGAATCTGGGACGGTTGGGAGGTATGATTGTAGCACAGGCCTAAAGTAAAGTAAACTTGTGGTCAGACTATGCACATTAACATGTTTACATATTCTGTACTGACATACAAGCAGTTTATAACAATACCCCATTCACCTACCTAGGTATTTCTAATTCACAACTAAAGCCTGTGCTTTAGTAATATGTCAAAACACTACAGTCTAAAGAACTACAGTGCTAGAGATCAGTGCTCCAGGGTAACCATACACTCAAACAAAAAATCAAGAATGAACAAATATGATAAATCAAAACAATACTCAAACCGGGAATATAACCCCATAATGTATTGTAGATCTATATTAATCTGGGCATCTAATATAAAATTATAAAAATTATAAAAGATCAATCACCAGCAGGTGGGCAATTATAAGCCCAGCAGCTATATATCACAAGGGTAATATCATCCACCACTCTTTCACTCAGTACGGCAGACAGCTTGATGCAAATGAGAGAACTAACCTCCTCCTGTGTAGATAGGGTAATTCCTTGAAAGAACAAAGCACTCACATAGTGCATTACCTTGAGGATATTTTATTAATCTTTAAACCCCCCCCCCCCCCCTTAGGAAATACACTCACAGAATAAAAACACACATCTAGCATGTAATGATACTGAAACTCCTGAGCATGACACAACAACTGTAAGCAGCTTCGGACGTATCCGTCTCACCACTCGTATCTACTAACGCGGCGCTCCTGGGTACGGATCATCCCAGCTGACTCTGACTGACAGCTGCGTGGTCACGCACTGGCGCGTTTCGTCATCACTTCGTCTGAGAGCCTGTGCTGTAACAACAAATGATGTTGCACCAGGAATGGATATACACAGGGCTGAATGTACACTGAGGACAGTGTCCGGTATCGACACTCAGGCCTCAATGCCAGCCCCATGGTGTCTCCATGAGTGCTGCCCAATTGGACTCTTGGGTGATGTGACCCTGGGTTTAGGTAAGAGCTGTTAGATTTGTTAGATATATCACTATAGGATTTCAACTGTTTCCATGTAACAAAATAAATACATTTTTATATTTTATATAGCCGATACAGATTACTTTGCAGGGCTTTAGATGTCAATAGTTGGTCTATTTAGGAAAAGCAAGGAAAGAGTTGTTGAAAGTAGTTTACATTTGTCACTCCCAGTCATCATATCTATAGGTTGTGGATCAGATTTCTTAAAGTTTTAAACCAGAAGTGTGGGAATTAAAAAAAAAAAACAAAAAAAAAAACATACATTTATACTCACCTAGATGGTTGCATTATCAGTCTGATGCTGCAGCTGTCCCCTGCCAGCTCTAGAACGAAAACTGAGAGATCAAAACCACTGATTGCTCAGTTCTCCTCTGATTACAGAGAGGTGACTGTCAGCCACTGCTCTATGCTCTGCCCCTCCAGCACTGAATGGAGCACCAGACTGTAGAGGGAGCGAGAGCAGCTGGCTCAGACTCATACTTTAAAGTGTTACTAAACCCACAAAAGTAAAATCAGTCTATATATGCAGCATAGCATGCTTGTTATACTCACTGTGGAACTTAATGGGTTAATCCTCTGCATTGTGTAAAAAGGCTGTTTTATCCTGTATGCATAGATCTTCCCCTCCCTGCTCTGGGGAAGGCCAGCTTAACACAGGCAGGGTAGTCCTCCTGCACATGCTCATTTGTGTCTTTTATGCTGGAGCAGGGGCGTAAAGATAGGGGTTGCAGAGGTTGCAATTGCAACCAGACCCCATGGTCCAGGGGGCCGTGTGCCTCCCTTGTACAGCTGAATAGGAGGGATGGCAGGGGTGGCATTTAGAGGACCCAATCTCCTCCATTTTCCTCTATCCAGTTTACTTGCCTTCTGCTGTTCCCAGGGTCCCTGTGTGCTTCCCTGGTCCCCCCAAACCCCACCCCCCGCCGCAGGGCTGCTGTCTTCCCCCCTCCTCTCTCCTGCCAGCTGCTGTAGAAGATGTGTCATGATAGAGAGATGGGAACGGGTCAGTAAATTTGTCATTTACCGGCTCCTTCCTTTTCTGAATGAAGTCAGTGATTGGTACCAATTGGTTTATTCATAACTGAAGCACAGTAAACTGTTTTTACTAAACTTCCATTTCTGAATGAATGGGAGGCTCGGTGGAAGGCTACACCTATCCATTCATTCTGTGCAGCTGAGGCTACACAGATGGAAATTGAGAGCTGAGGTTTGTTTAGACCCCTGATATCTCATCAAAGCCTCCCAACAGAGCTCCTAAAAAAATTGTAAAAGAAATAAAATGAAATGGTAAAAAAATTATAAAATTTAAATAAAAATTAAAAACTACTGACACCAGTGAGGGAACTATCAGGATTGCAAAGGTTGCAATTGTGACTGGGCCCTGGTATTTCACCACCATGAGGAGGCCCAAAGATGGCAGAAAGGGGGCCCGCTGCAGAACATGTGAAAGGGCAATTGGTGTAAAGGGCCCCAGGATCAGTGGGAAGAGGGTAAGGTCCTGGCCAGGGGCCAGGGAGCCCTTCATAATTCCTTGCACCAGGGCCCTGAAGGCTCTAGTTACGCCTCTGTGCTGGAGAGAACATGTACTTGTTCTCAGAGATAGCCAGGTCACATGATATTGACATCACGCGTGGGCATGTATACAGGCTGTAGTGGAGCTTTGGGCATACTTCTCGTTTAAATAACATTATGTCACCACCAATTACAATATCTATATGTGTGGATAAAAAGTTTTAGTGAACATGCTTAATAGTTAAATATTGCAATAAGAACCAGTCTTTGGCAGGACCCTTTCAGAATATTTCAGGTATACTAATTTACATTTCCCACTTGTGACAACTGGCCTGAGCTCTACCATAGCCACCTTGAAAACTCTGGTTAAGTGACCCTGTCACTGCAAGGTCCAATGTAAACCATGCCACAGCTTTATGAATACTTACCTTGCCAACAGCCCATGTCTTAAAACTAAAAGGACATACAGGATGTATGTAGTTTTATGCACCATAGAGTTTCTGTTGATCATGGGAAGTTATTAAAGCAGAGCTCCAGCCCCCCCCCCCTCCCCTTCAAATATTAAAAGTCAGCAGCTACAAATACTGTAGCTGCTGACTTTTAATATTAGGACACTTACCTGTCCAGGGATCCCGCAATGTCGGCACTCCAGGCAATTTTTCAATTGGCTCTTGGTGCTGCTGCCACCATTCCTTTAAGGGGACCAGGAAGTGAAGCCTTTAGGCTTCCCAGCCAATTCCCTACTGTGAATACGTGAAGCGCGCTGCACTTTCTGAATGGCCCGGGCCCCAGCAGCAGGGGAAGGAGGGGGGGCGAACTCCCGGAAGTGGGGACGGATACCTGTCAAAAACCGGTACCTGCTCCCCCCTGAAAGGTGCCAAATATGGCAGCGGAGGGGGGGGGGTGGAGGAAGCAAACAAGCGTAGCTTCCCTTTTTGGGTGTAGCTCAGCTTTAAGTATGGATAATAGCTTTGGGCCCAAAGGAGATAAAGGCAATGTGTAGCTGTATTGCATATGATTTTGTTCTTTATTATAGTTATTTTTTTGTTTGTTTCTTATTTTGGAAGATGCGTGCAGGGGGTTGTGTTAGCTACATTTCATTAAATGCCAATGTCTACCAACTAAGAAAACAAAACTATGTTCTTTTATTAAAACACAGAATATGGAAACTATGAATCAATGCATATAACATGAGATGCAATAGATATTGCTACTGTATATCCCCTGCATCTGAGGGGTGCCTAGGGGTTCACTATGTCCTCCCCTGGAAAGAGAAATTAACTTAAGCCTGGTATGCACTACTACCTTTTTTTAATTCAACCCAGCATGGCTGAACAAAAAAAAAACTGACATCTCAAGAGGAGCCACGATACTAACTATGCAATGTTAGTACAGCGATCTGCCCTGCTGTGCTATTTTGTTCTGACAGGGGCTATCAAAACACTCTGGCCATTGGCGGAGACCGCTGATCGGGAGGCAATCAGCAGAGCTTTTTCGATCATGCCCCTTTGACAGAAGACGACTGAATGGCCAGATTATGTCGGACCAGCTGCAATACACACAGGACGAAAGCTGTCCGGTTTCTATTGAATCGGACGATGCCACCGGACATTCGGCCCGTGTGTACGAGGCTTAACACTGACTGTGTGATGGCCCTATGCTTGCAGCTTTCAAGATTGCCTTACTGGTGACCAAGTAACAAATCAGATAGTTGAAATATAGTCAGGTCGAGGCCAGAGGTGACAGACAGGCTGACTGAAAAAAATAACAGGCAGTGCATCTCCGCACTGAACCAGATTTCATTTTACATTTAAACACAGGGTATTAACCAACCCCCCCCCCCCACACACACACACCCCAAACAAACTGCTAAAAAAAAGCATAGGCTAAAATTCCCTTTTAATTATCTAAATATGTGATGTGATGCATCAGATCCAGACACTTCTTTCTTCCCTGCAGTGATAGAGGGTTCTTGTTCGGCAGTCCATGTCACTGTCTGGGCGATATGGGCACTCCCTATTGACTGTCCAGTGGTGGACTTCTCAAATGCAACTTCAATGTGATCAATGATATCAGAATGATAACAGGAAAAGGCACAAACTGCACTGCTCTATTACCAGCCATAACTCCTGCACATGGCACTGGAAGGGTACAAGGAACTGAGTTTTAGAGGGTAAAGGAAGAAATAGCTCTCTGTCTGAAGATAGGATTTAAATCTAGCAATGGATATTTGCGATGTGCAACATGGCAGTGCCATAGAACCAGATACCTGCCAGCAGATTCTGCAGGTGAACACCTAGGTACATCATGCCAGCTCTCATTGGATGAGGGAAGGAAGTCCTAGACAGAATGTGGAAATTGAGCAGACAGTGGTGGTGACATTACACTAAGTATAGCTGAGACAAAAGCACTATGGGTCACGGGGCAGCACATTAGCTTAGTGGTTAGCACCTCTGCCTAGTAGCACAGTTGTTAGTTTGAATCTTAACCACGGCACTACCTGCGTTGAGTTTGCATGCTCTATGTGCCTGAACGGATTTCCTCCCACACTCCAAAGATATGCTGGTAGGTTAACTGGTTTCTGTCTAAACTGGCCCTAGTATGTGTATATGTGAAGTTAGGCTGTAAGCTTCTTGAGGACAGGGACTGATGAGAATGTACAATATACAGTATACTGTGTATAAAGCACCGTGTAAATTATCAGCTCTATACAAGTACCTAAAATAAATAAGTCATAAAATGAGTCTTCATGACTGATTTAACATGGGGCTTATTTGCACCGTAGCCTCTGTGAATATATATTTTTTTTACAGTAAGAATAAGAGACATGAATGTTACAAAGCTTCCGAAGAGCATACATTTTCTATGCCAAAGCTATTTCCAGGCATTAGTTAAAGTATAAGTGTATAAATGTAGCAGGGGAATTTAAAAAAATAAATAAATGCAGTTTCCACTCCTTGAAATTTGTTCTTTTATTATATAAACTCTAAAGTCCCAGTTTGTCTTGAACGCCCATCGAATATTTCATAGTGGCCTACTTAGAGATCAGCATTTCTTGTGCCATTATGGTTCGAAATGAACTCTCATATTTGGGTAGCTTACTCCTTGACTGGCAATAGATAAAGGGACAAAATAGCATTAACAATAGTTCTAATTTCACACCCCTGCTGTATTGCTCGCATTCATTAGCAACTTCCTTTTTCCACCAAATGTATCTTTGTTTCCTTATATAGATTTATTTATTGCGGTTTATCATTAGTTTAATTAGCTCATGTTCTTTAAAGTGGAACTGCAGTCTGCTCACATAATTTGTAATAAAAACATCTTTGCCATTCTGAAGCTTCCCTCCTACTACTTTGCATATTATTTTATATACAGTTGTGCTCATAAGTTTACATACCCTGGCAGAATGTATGATTTCTTGGCAGTTTTTCAGAGAATCTGAATGATAGCACAAAAACTTTTCTTTCACTCATGGTTAGTGTTTAGCTGAAGCCACTTATTATTAATCAACTGCATTTACTCTTTTAAATCATAATGACAATAGAAACTACCCAAATGACCCTGATCAAAAGTTTACATACCCCAGTTCTCAAAGCAGAATTCCACCCAAAAGTGGAACTTCCGCTTTAAGTCCTTCTTCCACAGCTCCGGATGCTGAAACTGAGCTTTTGGGGAGGAGGGGGGGGTGGGGATACCCGATTTTTTCGGGTACTTCCGCCTGGTCGCCTTAGGCAACTGGAAGTGGAAGGTCTCCTTCCCCCTCCCTCCCGGAGTCTTCTGGGATACAGGACAGGTCCTAGAAGACTTCAGGACCAATCACAAAGCGCAGCGCCACTTGTGCATGCGCAGTGTGCACCCGGCCGTGAAGCCGTGGCCGGGTGCCCACAGTAGCAATGTCAGCACCGCGGAGGGGAGTGGAAAGGGTGGAACTCCGCTTTAATACTGTGTATTGCCCCCTTTAACATCAACGACAGCTTGAAGTCTTTTGTGGTATTTGTAGATGAGGCTCTTTATCATCTCAGATGGTAAAACTGCCCATTCCTCTTGGCAAAGCCTCCAGTTCCTGGAAATTCTTGGGCTGTCTTGTATGAACTGCATGTTTGAGATCTCCCCAGAGGGGCTCAATGATATTGAGGTCAGGAGACTGAGATGGCCACTCCAGAACCTTCACTTTATTCTGCTGTAGCCAATCACAGGTCGACTTGGCCTTGTGTTTTGGATCATTGTCATGTTGGAATGTCCAAGTACGTTCCATGCGCAGCTTCCTGGCTGATGAATGCAAATGCTCCTCCAGTATTTTTTGATAACATACTGCATTCATCTTTCCATCAATTTTGACCAAATTTCCTGTGCTTTTGTAGCTCACACATCCCCAAAACATCAGCGATCAACTTCCGTGTTTCACAGGCCTTGTTGACTCGTCTCCAAATGTAGGGTTTATAGCTGTGGCCAAAAAGCTAGATTTTGGTCTCATCACTCCAAATGACTGTCAGGAGGTTTGAGGCTTGTCTCTGTGCTGTTTGGTGTATTGTAGGCAGGATACTTTGTGGCATTTGCGTAGTAATGGCTTTCTTCTGGTGACTCGACCATGCAGCCCATCTTTCTTAAAGTTCCTCCTTATTGTGCATCTTGAAACAGCCACACCACATGTTTTCAGAGAATCCTGTATTTCACCTGAAGTTATTTTTGGGTTTTTCTTTGCTTCCCAAACAATTTTCCTGGCAGTTGTGGCTGAAATTTTAGCTGGTCTCCCTGACCGTGGTTGGTTTCAACAGAACCCCTAATTTTCCACTTCTTGATTAGCGTTTGAACACTACTGATTGGCATTCTCAATTCCTTGGATATCTTTTTATATCCCTTTTCTGTTTTATACAGTTCAACTACCTTTTTTCGCAGATCCTTTGACAATTCTTTTGCTTTCCCAATGACTCAGAATTCAGAAAAGTCAGTGCAGCACTGGATGAAATATGCAAGGGTCTGTCAGGTGTCCAGAAACTCATTGACCTTTTATACACACACACTAATTACAAGCAAATAGATCACAGGCGAGGATGGTTATCTTTAATAGCCATTCAAACCCCTTTGTGCCAACTTGTATGCATGTTATCAGGCCAAGATCACCAGGGTATGTAAACTTTTGATCAGGGTCATTTGGGTAGTTTCTGTTGTCATTATGATTTAAAAAGAGTAAACACAGTTGATTGATAATAAATGGCTTCAGCCAAATACTATCCATGAGTGAAAGAAATGTTATTGTGTTATCATTCATACTCTCTGAAAAATGGCCAAGAAATAAATTCTGCCAGGGTAAGTAAACTTATGAGCACAACTGTATACTGTGACTCTGTACTTGCCAAATATGCTGCAGAAATCTCCCTCCAAGAAGTCTGTCTGCATCCATTTTAACTGTGGGCAGCTGAAGCTGCTGCCTGTTCACTTCTTGGATTTACACAGACACACAGAGGCACACCTCCAGCCCTGCAGCTTTCATTGGCCCTCTTATGACTCATCCCCCCTCCCTTCCTGGCAGAGAACTGTGCATGATATCAAATGCTGAGGCATTTTACCAGAAAAGAAACAGGAAGTGGGCTGTATAAGGTATTTACTGGCAGAAAAAAAAATCTGCTTTAACCTCTTTATGACCGCCTAACACATATGTGCGCGACAAAAGGGTGGGCTTCAACGCCAATATGCCGGACCTATGCATCATTGTGCTACCAATGTTTCTGTGCTGACAGTGGACTCATTGCGTGCTCCCAACACAAAGACTGAACTGTGAAAGACAGCTCTTGTTCCCCGCTAATGATTGGTAGCTGGCTGGCAGGACTGGCTTCTGATCATGTGACCACTATGACGGCAGTGTGTCATGGGGTAGTTACGTGATCAACCAATCTTTTCAACCCCCCAGTATTCAGAACTTTTTAAGCGTACACCACGGTGGGCAGAGCAGGGTTAATGCCCACTGAACACTGAAACGTTTTAAAACACTTGATTTTTCTAGGTTTTATTCGAATTTACACAGTGATCTCTAAAGTTAAAAAAGATTTTTTACCTTAATGCATCCTCTGCATTAAAGTGTTACTAAACCCACAACAGTAAAATCAGTCTGTATATGCAGCATAGCATGCTTTTTATACTCAGTGTGGAACTTAAAGGGTTTATTCTCTGCATTGTGTAAAAAGGCTGTCTTATCCTGTATGCATAGATTGACATCACACATGTGGGCATGTATACCGGCTGTAGTGTAAATCTCCTCCTACCTGAACATTCAGCACTGGAGAAACCGTGCAGCTTATCATTTAACTGTGGTATACAGATCATCCCAAAAAGGTATATAGTGGCAGTATTTTAATGTAAAAAGATTTATAAGCTGTGGGCACTGTTGGGGGGGCAGATGAACTATTTTCATATAACTGGGTTTAGTAACACTTTAGGGTAAAAAAAAAACTCCCCACTACTTGTTCCCCCCACCATCCCTAAACATTTAACTGCCTGTTCGCTCGATCCAGCGCTGTCCCATCTGCAGCACCACAGAAAGAAGACAGTCAGCAGTGGGAGCCATAGACTCCTGCTGCTGTCAGTCGAACTCCTGTGACGAGTGAGGGGGCAGGGTTTACTGACGCTGCCTATGTCTGTGGATACACACTGCCCAGATTGGGAGCACGCCTGCACAGTTGCCCCCTCAGCACACCGCTTGCTGAGGAGGCACCTGCCGGAAGGAGCAGCAGGGAGGACTCCAGAAGAGGGGGTAAGGGGCTACACCAGTGAACTGGGGTGCTTTGACGTGGCCACTGTGGCTTGCCATATGTTTGCAAATGTGTGCGACTAAACCCTTTGTTTTTAATGTGTTAGACAGGGTTAAATTGGTTGGTTGGTTTGTTGCAGGCTGGCAAGTGAGCTGGGAATTTTTGTGCCGCACTGGGCTACACTATTTCACAGAGCAGGTAAGTATAACATCTTAAGTGCAGCCAAAATTTAAAAGAAAAAAAAAAAAAGGTAACTCAGCACAAGGGGCATAACTAGTCAGTAGGATGTGTCTCTTTTGTGGATGCTTATTCTTTTAGGTGAAATCTTCCTCTGTCCATGCCCCCCCCCCCCCCCCATTACCACTACTGCTGTAATCTTCCAGTGCAATAGGGGTTAAAATGGTAGTAAAGGCGTTTTTTGTATTTACACCTACAGGTAAGCCATAAGGCTTACCTGTAGGAATAGTAAATATCTCCTAAACCTGTACAGAGATATTAACCTAAGGCAGTGCTGGTGATGTCACTGGCGCATGCCACTGCACTTTCAATGGGCTGCGTGCCATCAATTGAGACAGCTGTGTTACGGCTGTGACTCCCTCACGCACGCGGGGGATTCACAGTATCGCAGCTCGGCCAGTCAGATGGCTGCAGCTCGCGAACCCGGAAGGAAGACCAGGTGAAGATGGAAGCACATTCAGCGGTGACAGCACCCCGCTGGAGGGCTTCGTTCTTAAGTAAGTCTTTTATAATGTGCTAGAATGCAATGCATACTAGCACATTATGACATTAACTTGCAGGGAGAAGATTTTTTTTGTTTTGTTTTTTTCACGGTTTACTACCGCTTTAATAGGAACTAAGGGGGCTGTCACAGGCTCTCATCAAGAGAGCCCAACTATGCCCATCCTTTCCACCCAGCTACTCCATTCATAGAAGCCGTACTACAGATTCTATTAATAAAACATATTTGATTTTTATTGTAGAAAGAATGCTATGAGAGTGTTCAACGGTTATATCCGCAAATGGTGAGAAGTTAAAAATGTTGGTAAATAAAATGTTTCCCTGACATCATTTTGTTTGCAACTGTGTATTTTTTATGCTTTAATGTCAAAGTACCCTGAGATTTTAAACTGTGTAAATTTTTATAAAAACTGGAAAAATGGAGATGTTCTATAACTAGCAGTGTATAAATGTGATTTTTTTAAATGATTTGTATAACACCATCCCTGACAAAAGGGAGCAAAGTATTGTTCTTTCGTTTTGTTTTTTTTTTGCACAAAACAAAAATTGCATAAGCCAACAAAAATGGATAATTTTATTTTAAACTTTCCTTCTACTATCTGTGGCTAGTACAGTACAAACATTTACTGGTTGAATAACTACAGGCCTGTGCCAGACCTAAGTAAGAACATAATCCAATGGGAATTATCAGGCTACAAAGTGCAAACATGCATTACATAAAGACAACATATAAAGCACCAAAATGGATACAAATGTATCGCATTGATGGAATCATTTTTGTACTCTGTGTACTAATGAAGATGGATGACTTATGGTATGTGTGAGCTGGAAAAACGTTTGTTTTGTTTGACTTATGGTTTGATCTGATAACATGATGTACTGAGTTATTTGCACTTTGTTCTCATGGAAAGATATCGATCTGTAAATCCCACGTATGCTGTTTGGTAGAAATGAGTAAAAACAGAGTATTTGTCTTACTGAAATCTTGTGAAAAAATCTGGAGATTTTGGCAAAATGTTGCCTTTTCAAGAAAAAGCATCAGTAAAGTGGTGTTAGCCCAGGGCAGTGGTTCTCAACTCCTGTCCTCAGGACCCACCAACAGGCCAGATTTTAAGTATTACCTTGGGGAGATGCAGACTAGAATACTGCAATCACTGAGAAGCAAATTATATCACCTGTGATGCATTTCAGTTATCCTGCAAACCTGGCCTGTTAGTGGGTCCCGAGGACAGGAGTTGAGAACCACTGGCCTAGGGCTACACTGGCCATTAAACTGTTATTGCTACCTACATTTAAAAACACTGAATTCAATGTGATGCTAATAAGGTTTTCAGCAAGCATTCAAATCACTTTCAGTAGCAAATAGATTTAATTGTCAGTGTATCCTTAGACCTCATGCACGCAGGAAGTTAAAAAATGTCCTAAAAACGTCAGTAGCTTTTAGTGACTTTTTTTCAGCTTTTTTGAGCGTTTTGCAGTGGCGTTTTTGCATGTTTTTCCACGCTAGCTTTAAGCCATGTTTCTCATGCCTCTATTCAAAGCAATAGTTCCCTATGTCCCATTGATTTGAATAGAAGTTGCACCACGATGATCCGACTTGTGGTGCGACTTGTGTGCTGAGAATCTTGAAGGGAAACCCCCGCATAATAATGAAAAAATTGCATGGGGTTCCCCCCCAAGAAGATACCAGACCCTTTGGTCTGATATGGATTTTAAGGGGGACCCCATGCCAAAATGTAAAAAAAAAATCCATACCAGACCTTTATCCGGGCACGCAGCCTGGAAAGGGGGTGGGGACGAGCGAGAGCCCCTCCTGGACCATACCAGGCCGCATGCCCTCAACATGGGGGGGTGGGTGCTTTGGGGCAGGGGGGTTCTGCACCCCCCACCCCAAAGCACATTGTCCCCATGTTGATGAGGATAAGGGCCTCTTCCCGACAACCCTTGCCGGTGGTTGTCGGGGTCTGCGACTGAGGGGCTTGTCGGAATCTGGAAGCCCCCTTTAACCACTTCAATACAGGACACTTATACCCCCTTGCTTTCCAGACCAATTATCAGCTTTCAGTGCTCTCACACTTTGAATGACAAGTACTCAGTCATGCAACACTGTACCCATTTTCACACAAATAGAGCTTCCTTTTGGTGGTGTTTAATCACCACTGTTTTTTTTTTTTTTTACTTTTTTGCGAAATAAGTGAAAAAAGAGCAAAAATTTTGAATAAAAACACTTTTTTTCGCTTCCATGATACAATTTTGCAAAAAAAGTCATTTTTGTTCATAAATTTGGGCCAAAACCTATACTGCTACCCATCTTTGGTAAAAATAACCCAAAAAGTGTATATTATTTTGTCTGTGTGAAAGTTATTGAGTCTACAAGCTATGGTGCCAATCATTGAAAATTGATCACACCTGATGCACTGATGGTCTATCTCATTTCTTGAGGCCCTGAAATGTCAGGACAGTACATATAGCCCCCAAATGAAACATTTTTGAAAAGTAGACATTCCAAGGTATTTAGTAAGAGGAATGGCGAGTTTTTTGAAGTTGTATTTTTTTTCCCCACAATTCTTGGGAAAATTAAGAAATTATTATTTTTTTTTTGCACAAAATTGAAATAAGTTATTTCTCACAAACAGCAAATGCATACTTCCAATTACACCCCAAAATACATTCTGCTCCTCCTCCCGAGTATAGCGACACCACGTGTGTGACTTTTTCACAGCCTGGCCACATAGAGAGGTCCAACATGCAAGGGAGCACCGTCAGGCGTTCAAGAGCATAAATTACACATCTAATTTCCTAACGACCTATTACACTTTTGAAGGCCCTGGAGCACCAGGACAATGCAATTACCCACAAAATTACCCCATTTTGGAAAGCAAAACACACCAATGTATATTCTATGAGGCATTATGAGTCTTTTGTACGAGTATGGCGATACCACATGTGAGACTGTTACACAGCCTGGCCACATAGAGGGGTCCAACATTGAAGTAGTACCTTCAGGCGTTCTAAGAGCATAAATTACACATCTAATTTCATTCCTACCCATCACACTTTTGAAGGTAATGGAGCACCAGGACAGTGGAATTACCCAGAAAATTACCCTATTTTGGAAAGTAAAAACCCCAATATATATTTTATGAGGCATGGGCTGGTGACAGGTACCCGGGTACTCTGATGGGCTGGTGACAGGTATTCGGGTACTCTGATGGGCTGTTGACAGGTACTCGGGTACTCTGATGGGCAAGTGACAGGTACTCGGGTACTTTGAAGGGCAAGTGACAGGTATTTGTGGCCTTTGATGGGCAGGTAACAGGTACTTTGATGGGCTGTGACAGGTACTTTGATGGGGTGGTGATAGGTCTCCTTTATTACTGGGGGGCAATCAGTGTGCTTGGTGTGTACACTAAGCGGTAACAAGCTGTTACCACAATCTCCTTCTCACACACGAATGGTGTGTGAGGAGGGGGACCCGGTAACAGCTCGTTAGCGCGATTTGTTTACATCATGTGACCGGCTGTGATTGAACACAGCCGGTCACGTGGTAAAGAGCCAATTTCATTGGCTCTTTACCCTGATCGGGGCTGGGCTTTGTCCGAGGGACAGGCCTCAACCCCGATCGCCGCGATGCGCACCCGAGCGGTGTGTACGCGGATGCATGTTAATGTCGAAAGTGACCAGCTGTGATAGGACACGCTGGTCACGTAGTAAAGACCCAATTTTATTGGTTCTTTACCTCGATCTGGGATGGGCTGAGTCCCGAGGGACACGCCCAATCCCCAATCACCTCCATGCGGCAAAAACGGGCGGACGTCATATGACGTCCACCCAGGATGGGGAGTGCACCTTGCCGGTATATTATTACAATATGCCGGTAAGGAAATGGTTAACAAGGTTGCCCCGAGAACCCGCCCCCCCCCCCACCGTATGCGAATGAGAATCCGTCCCATGCGAATATAAGTAAATGCAGAGCCGCGGATACACAATTAGTCTGGGAGATTGTGTCGTGTCAACACTGGAAGAAGAGCGGACGGAGAAGAGAGCGGAAAAAGAGCAGAAGACAGAAGAAGATCGAGCAGAAGATAGAAGACCCCTCAGAGGAAAGAAGGCCCCACAAAAGAGCAGAAGAAAGAAGACGCCGGAGAAGGAGAAGAGCTGGAGAGGGAGAAGACGCCAGAGCTGATTTAATAAAATATTTTAAAAAGCTGTGTAGTGTGTGTTTTTTTTCTTTTACACTTTTTTTTCAGGTGAATGGGTAGGGGGTACCCCACACTCATTCACATATTCATTCATTCATTCATTCATTCATATTCATACTCATTCACCTGCAGACCCCGACAACCACTCGCAAGGGTTGTTGGGAAGAGGCCCTTTTCCTCATCAACCTGGGGACAAGGTGCTTTGGAAGAGGCCCTTGTCCTCATCAACATGGGGACAAGGTGCTTTGGGGTGGGGGGCACAGGGCCCCCCTGCCCTAAAGCACCCCCCCATGTTGAAGGCATGCAGCCTGGTATGGTCCAGGAGGGTGGGGGAAATGGTTGCTTGTCACCAACCCCTTTCCTGCCCTGCCAGGCTGCGTGCTCGGATAAGGGTCTGGTATGGATTTTGGGGGGGACCCCACACCATTTTTTTTATTCTGGAGCTGGGTTCCCCTTAGAATCCATATCAGACTGAAGGTTCTGGTATGGTCTTGGGGGGGAACCCACGCAATTTTTTTTTTGTTGTGGGGTTCCCCTTCAAGATCCTCTGCACACAGGTCACGCCGCAAGTCGGATCATCATCTAAATGGGCTCCCATAGGGAACCATTGATTTTGAATAGAGGCAGAAACACCTGACGAGGCTTAACGCTGTGTATACAACGTTAAGCCGCGTTTTTGTGCGTTATTCAGTTAGAGTGTTTCTAAAGCTGAAAAATGTCTCTCAGAACACACTGGTTTTGGGTTTTTTTTACAGCTCAAAAATGCCCCAGCCAAAAACAGTTGATAACAGCCTATTTGTGCATGAACACATGGGATAATATGATGGGCAGCTTATTGACTGTAAAAAAAAACGTCTGTAGCTAAAAACAGCTGCTGAAAAAATGTCCAAAAACGTCCAGTGTGCATGAGGCACACTGGCTTAAAGAATATTTCAACCCAAAGTTTCATACAATATAGATTCATTGCACACAGAATGATGCCACGCCGCGTTGACGCAGTGATTCATAAAAAAAGGAGCCCCGACCAAGTATTGAGTGCATACTATACTGTAAGTGGACATACATTTTTATTGGTCTTATGTAATATTCTAATTTTCTGAGATACTGAATATTGGGTTTTCACTAGCTGTAAGCCATAATAATCAAAATTAAAAGAAAGAAATACATCATTCTGTGTATAATGAATATATATAATATGAGTTTCACTTTTTGAATTGAACTACTGTAATTAAGTTTTTGATGATGTTCACATTTTTTGAGATGCACTTGTATGTGTACTTAAAGGGTTATTTGACAGATAGGAAAAGATTACTGACCAACTTGTGTACAACCAGCCTGTCGGATTTTTCCTGCTCAATCAGTGCCGCAGGCTATAGGCAGCAGCGCTGATCAGTGTATTCTGACATCGGGGAAGTCCCCCATCCACATCAAGTGGAGTCATTTTTTTTCTTTGTTTAACCCACCAGTTGAACAAAAAAAAAAAAAAAAAGACTAATCTATGAGCTGCTTAAGGCTAGCCATACACGGTGTGAATTGCTTTCCTGCAACCACAGGTTGCAGGAAAGAAATTTGCACAAATCCCCCATTAACACAGTGCTGACATCCCTGCCAGAGGGATACAGCTGCTATAGCCGCTAGCAATAATCGCAAGAGAATCTGGTAGGCTGGTTGTACCCAAGTTGATCAATCGATCAATTTGGTAAATTCAGCCTGCCCATTAATGGTTTGGAATCTTGGCTAATTCCTGCTGAACCGGCCGAGATTTTAACCGTGTGTGTCTGGCCTACCCCCACGATTCAGACATAGGGCAATGGAGTCCTGATTTCAAAAAGGTGCACATCTGGAACTAGTTTTCTGGTTGTAGACACGTGATCAGAGACTATAGATCAGTGCCTGGGAGGAAACTACAAAGAGCAAAGCAGACCATAAATTCCTTCCTCTGACTTCAGTGCTGCTGTGATAAGAGGAGCGAAGGACACCTGACTTCCTTCCTCTTTACTTTGAGTTCCTCCAGGGTCTACCTTTCCTGATTATATTAGAACAGCTGGAGACTGACTGAAGGTTTTATGGCCAGGCACTCTCTCAGACAGAGGTGATCTAATGCAGTGGTTCTCAACCCTGTCCTCAAGTACCCCCAACAGGCCATGTTTTCAGGTTTACCTTTATCTTGCACAGGTGCTTTAAATCAGAGTCAATGGCTTGGTATTTTGGACAGCTATTTTATCTAAGAGAAATTCCTAAAACATGGCCCGTTGGGGGTACTTGAGGACAGGGTTGAGAACCACTGATCTAACGTATGGGTTTTAAATAGGAAGAATTTATCTTTGCTGCCTATTGATTTAGAACACACTGGGGCCCCTTGGATGCACTAAAATTTTAACAACATGGGACAACTTTCCCTTTAATAGCAATTAGTGGCATCAATCAATGAGCTGATATTATCTAGGAAACACTGCAGCTGTGCTAAAACAGAAAGTTCTCTAAATGTCAATACATTCAAGCCAAATTTTTAGAAGCAGATGTGCAAGCAGAAAGAGTTTTACCATTAGGTTTGGTAGACAGCAGTGGCCAAGACACGGGTTGATTTACTAAAACTGGAGCAAAATCTGGTGCAACTCTGTATTGAAACCATTCTGCTTCCAGGGGCTTTTCTTTTGTCAAAGCGTAATTGAACAAGCTGAAGAAGCTGATTGGCTACCATGCACAGCTGCACCAGATTTTGCACTTTTAGTAAATCAATCCCAATGCTTTTTAATGCCATCAGCCACTGACGTTTTACCCCATTATTAGCATAAATATAGAAATTTTATTATTATTATTATACAGGATTTATATAGTGTCAACAGTTTACGCAGCACTTTACAATATAAGAGGGAGACAGTACAGTTACAATACAATGAAATAAAAGAGGGTTAAGAGGGCCCTGCTCATAAGAGTTTACAATCTAAGAGGATGGTGAAAGTAGTACAAAAGATTATAACTGTGGGGGATGAGCTGATAGAAGTGATAATAGATTAGTTCAGGCTTCCCTGAAGAGATGAATTCAGAGTAACGCCTTGTACCCACAATGTGAATTTCGGACGACAGAACGTCAGTTTTTTTTGTTGGATGCTTGTCTCCTGTCGAAAGTGAAGAGCGTACCAACAATACAAAAATTTTTGTATGATCAAATTCAACGTCAGAAAAAACATAATGTGCTGAATAGTTTTGTATGCATTTTTCGTTTCTGAGCATGCGTAGTCGCAATCGTACTATTTTTTTCGTACGACAACCATACTAATGATCTGAAAATCTGACGTTGAGTTGCCGTACGAAAAAAAAAATGTACTAGTCTGCACAACCAGCTTTTGTCTTACGGAAAATATAAAATCGGCTGTTGAAAGGAGCATACTAATGGTAAGAATTTCGGACGATTGGCTGTCGAACGAAAATTCCCATCTAAATTTTGCATGGTGTGCATGGGCCTTAGGAGATAGCTGGACAGATTAAGGTAGAGAATTCCAGAGGATAGGAGATGCTCTGGAGAAGTCATGGAGACGAGCATGGGAGGAGGAGACAAGGGAGTTAGAGGGCAGGAGGTCTTGAGAGGAGCAGAGAGGACAGTTTGGGTTATATTTGGAGACAAGATTGTCAAACTAGGATCAGTTAAAAAAATATGTCCTTGTAATAGACATGATCTTAGAAGAGGTGCAGTTGCTTTGGGCCCAGGGTTGCGTGGTACCATTTCCTGAACCTGTGTAACCAACGCTAGGGTAAATCCATCCATTGTGACAAGCACATCAAAGGTACAAAGCAAGAAGCTTATTTCACCTAGTCAAAAATGGCTTTAAATCCCAGAGAACAGCTGAACTCCATCCAAAAGAAAAAATAGATCAGAATCCATATTCTTTAGTTTGTTCATTTTCACAAACTACATAGATCTAGTGGGGAGGGGGGCTCCTGTCTCCAGTGGGCCGGAACACAAATTCTGGCACTGTTTAACAGGTGGATCACGAGATCCTAGGAAAACATAAATGGTGGTGTAGGAAAGCTGCTGGAACATTGCCCAAGTCAAGATTAGTCAATTGTGTGAAAGTCAATCTGACTTGTGTCCAACAGTTTCTAATCCCGTCACATGACCATAAAATGTGCAAGAGTGTTTTTACGTCGCCAGCACAAACCTAAAGAACCAAGAATAGATTTTTTTGTAGGACCTTTGCCACTCTGTCATCTAGTCAACATTTTTTACCCTAATTCTTGAAACTTACTGGCTCTCGAAGAATAGTGCTAAAAGTATAATATTCCATCCCTCTGGACAGGGGAAAATGAAGTTCCCAGTTCAATTTCCCTTAAAAAGCAGAAAAGGGATGTAAATGAGTCAGATGGCTGTATGAGAAGTGTATAGGTTGTTATAAGAGCATGGGTAGGTGGACTGGTCTCCGAAAAAAGACTTTCAAAGGCTGTTGGCCTGAAAGCAATTAAATATTGTGGGTGGTATGTTTTTAACAGATCTACAATACCCTAAAAGGCCATCAACCCAGCAACATACATAGACACAGATTATCTAGAAAAGAGAGAGGGTGTTCGAGGATGACCAACAAGTATTCACAAAGTCCAATTATTAAAATCGAAATATTTTTATTGCAACATAAGTTAAAATATCTTAGGTTATACACAGGGGTGTATTTAGGTTTTGTGCTGCCCTAGGTCTAACTAAACGCTTAACCCCCTAATTTAAATATGACCCACCCCTTCCTGTCAAGGGCGCACCCCTTCCTGTTTAAGACTCACCCAATCATCTGTAAACCACACCCCTTCCTCTTTAAGCTCCACCTTGATGGAGTTGTACAAGTACTTGAATGAAATAAAAGAATAAGTTAATACAGTGACAGTGCATATTTTTAGCACTAATCACTGTATTAGTGTCACTAGTCCCCAAAAAAGTGTCACTTAGTGTCCGATTTGTCGGCCGCAATGGCGCAGTCCCACCATGTACATGTTGAAAGAGTAAAGACCGGGCATCCATAGTACTAAATAAGGAAGTAAAGGAAGTAAATATGAGGCTGACCTGATCTATCTTTCACAAGGCGCAGATATTTCATTGTTCCGGTGAGTAAGGACACATAGGAGGGGAGCACAGAGTGTGTCACCTGGAGCACTGGAATAATGCATACAGAGGCACTGAGCACTTTCACATCACAGCTTATTATTGTATATAAATTATGTATTGATTATAGCATGGAGCACTTTGGAGCATATGAATTTTCACTGAATGTGGACTGTTTCCTGAATTTGTAGCATGGGGCACCAGTGGCGGCTGGTGACATTTTAGGATGACCCTCCCACTTATCATAAGCGCCACCCCTTATTGTTTCCACCCCTTGTGTCAGGAGTATACAGCCCAGCATCACCAGATAGGGTATACAGCATCACAAATAGGTATACAGAGTCACCATATAGCAGTATACAAAACCCCAGATAGGGTATACAGAGTTACCAGATATGTCATACAGAGCACCAGATAGGGCATACAGGGCATCAGATAGGGCATACAGGGCATCAGATAGGGGCTCGCGGTGCCCCCCCCCCCCTGAAGTCAGGAGAAGTCCCGCACTTACCCCATCTAATAGCTGAAAGGCCAGGTGTATGCAGAGATCGGCTTGCGGAGAGCATGCTGAGCAGCTCAGGACTGAAACCCCACGGAGTGCTGCGCCTGTGTGATTAATCATACAGCCAGCACGTCCGCCACAGTCCCGCCCCCGCTCTGATGGCTCAGGCGGCAGCCAATCAGACTATGTGTGGTCGCCTATTCAGCGCACACACATAGACTTTAATGGCTGACCAATCGGCTCACTACTTGCTGTCAGCAAGTAGCCGAGGAAAAAAAAAAAAAAAGAAAAGTCAATATACCGGCGCCTTCTGCAGGGGGGCCAGGCTGACTTTTTTTTTTCACTTGTCAGCGGCGGGGAGGCGGCGCCCAAGCGCCCCTTATGCACCAGCCACCGCTGCGGGGCACTTTATTGCAGTATCTGTATATTAATTCAATGCATGTTATTATTATTATTATACAGGATTTATATAGTGTCAACAGATTGCGCAGTGCTTTACAATAAAGAAGGGATACAGTACAATTACAATACAGTTCAATACAGAAGGAATAGGAGGGTCCTGCTCGTAGACCTTACAATCTAAAGAGAGGGGGAGGTGGTACAAAAGGTAATGGCTGCAGGGGATGATCTGATAGAGGTGGTTCAAGTACAGGTCTTCGGTGGAGGTGGGGTAGGTTTCCCTGAATAAGTGAGTTTTTAAGGATCGCATAAAGTGGGACAGGGTGGGGCTGACCGGACATTCTGGGGCAGGGAGTTCCAGAGGATGGGAGAGGCTCTGGACAAGTCCTGTAGGCGAGCATGGGAGGAGGTAACAAGGGAGCTAGAGAGAAGGAGATCTTGGGAGGAACAGTGAGGACAATTGGGGCGATATCTGCAGATGAGATTGATGATGTAGCTGGGGGCAGTGTGGTGGATGGCCTTGTATGTTTTGGTTAGTATTTTGAATTTTATATGGTGGGGGAGGGGAAGCCAGTGAAGGGATTGGCAGAGCGGGGCAGCAGTCGTGGATCGTTTAGTAAAGTGTATAAGTCTGGCAGCAGCATTCATGATAGACTGAAGGGGGGATAGCCTGTGTAACGGTAGGCCGGTGAGGGGGGAGTTGGAGTAATCAAGGTGGGAAATAACCAAGGAGGGAATAAGTTGTTTTGTGGTGTCGTTGGTCAGGAAGGGGCGAATTTTTGAGATTTTGCGAAGGTTGAGGCGGCAAGATTTAGCCAGTGATTGGATGTGGGGCTGAAAGAGAGGTTGGGGTCTAAGATTATGCTCAGCACCCTGGTATGTGTGGAAGGACCAATGGTTGTGCCATTGATCTCAATGGTAAATTCATGAGGAGGGGACTGGGGAGGAGGAAATATTACAAGCTCAGTTTTAGAAAGATCGAGGTTGAGGAAGTGGTGTGACATTCATACCGATATATCATTCAGTAAGTTTGTGATGTATGAGGAGACTGAGGTGCAGAGTTGAGGAGTCGAGAGATAGATCTGGATGTCATCAGCATAGAGGTGGTAATTGAAGCCATGGGAAGTTATCAACTGGCCCAGGGAAGAGGTATAGAGGGAGAATAGGAGGGGCCCAAGGACAGAGCCTTGGGGTACTACAGCAGAAAGAGACAGACGAGCGGAGCAGATGTTGTTGTATGCAACTGAGATAGGTAGGAGGAGAACCAGGAAAGAGCAGAGTCATGGAGGCCAAGGGAGTGGAGTTTATTGAGGAGAAGTGGGTGGTCAACTGTGCCAAAGGCAGCAGAGAGGTCTAAGAGTATGAGTATGGAGCACTGGCCATTGGTTTTAGCAGTTAGTAGGTCATTGGTGAGACTGAGTAGGGCAGTTTCAGTTGAGTGTTGTGGGCGGAAGCCGGATTGTAGGGGATCAAGAAGGCTGTTGTCAGTGAGGTAGCAACGGTTGTGGACGAGGCGTTCAAGAAGCTTGGAGTCAAACGGGAGCAGGGAAATGGGTCTTAAGTTATTCAAACAGGTAGGGTCCAGTGAGGGTTTTTTAAGTATGGGGGTAACCAGCGCATGTTTGAGTGGAGAGGGAAAGGTGCCGGAAGAGAGGGAGAGGTTGAAGATGTGGGTTAGAGAGTTTAGGACAAAGCAGAAGGGTGGTCGTAGAAGTTGCGAGGGGACAGGGTCCAGGTGGTGGGGTGGGCTGTGGAAAGGAGTTAGACAACTTTCTCAGAGCTAACGGGATTGAAGGAGGAAAGTGTTGAGTGGGGTATTGGACTTAGTGTGTTGGTTGGTGGGGGGAGCTGGACACAAGATATCTCATCACGAATTGTGTCAATTTTGTTTTTGAAGTGATTGGCAATCTCCTGGGAAGTGAGCAAGTTGGTGGGTGGAGGCAGTGGGGGGCGGAGTAAGGAATTAAGGGTAGAGAAGAGTTGACAAGGCTTGGATGAGAGGGATTTGATGAGAGTGGTGTAGTAGATTTGTTTATCAGAATGGAGGCAGGAGTTGTATTTGAGGAGGGCAGATTTGTAGAGGGTGAAGATTTGTAGGGATTTCGTTTTCCGCCACCCTCGCTCAAGAGCGCGGCTACATTTATTGAGACTTCTGGTGTCTTCTGTTTGCCAGGGTTGTACCAGACGAGGCCTGGTTCTGCGTGTAGAGATGGGGGCAAGTGTGTCCAGGGAGGAGGACAATTGGTGGTCTTAAAACAGAAGTGGCTTTGTCTGGGCAGGACAGGGGTCTTATTGAGCACTTTATATTTGATTGATCCTATCGCTATATAATTATTTGCCTAGTAGGTAGCACCACACACCTATGACCTTTTTAAAGATAGAAAGCAGTTGTAAGTGAAACACAACTGCTCTTGTTGAGCACAGAAGGAAGAGACCTGGTGCTTTCTATCCTCAAAGAAATAGCTGTCACCGCCTGCCACCTATAAGACCCATGTGGCATTTGGTTGCAGCTTTTGTCCGTTCCCCGGGAAGCCAAAGGAAGTGGTCTTAAACACCTTGGCTCTGTGCTACACAGGTCTGACAGGAGGTGGGCAGAGACAGGGGCTGACAAGACAAATACATAGGGTTGCCACCTCATCCCTTTAAACCCTAACACATATGAATTACACAGGTTCTGAGGCGGATTTAATGCAGATAAGGCACAAAGTGAGTTTAATTACAACCTTAATCAGCCACAGAACCTGAGTAATTAATATGTGTTCAGGTTTAAAGGGATAAGGTGGCAACTCTACAATTACAGGTCTGAAAAGCAGCAGGTCTACACCACCAGGAACAGTGCTGGAGCCATTTGTTTGCTAGGGACAGACCTATGTAGCATGGATCGGAGCCGTAGGAAGTGCTCTTAAAAGCCTCCTCAGCTCTGTGCTTGCTACACAGGTCTGACTGACAGGAGGTGGGCAGACACAGGAGCCAACATCTACATCATTCAAACTCCTCCTTGTCTACATGCCACACAGGTTTGACAAGTGGCAGTAAAATTTGCACTGGAACTAGCGCACTTCCATGTTTTTGGAAGAGGCACCAGTGCTCGCTGGGCAGGCTGGCCTGGGAGCTCCCCTCGTCCTCCTCTCTCCCATCAAGTCAATACAGAGCCCGGGCCAGATGTAAGTAGGCCGTGGAGGAAGGTAGGCTCCGCCTCCGCCAATTGTACTAAGTGCAGCCAGTTGGGACAATCACCAGCTGCTTTATGGGAGCGGCAGTCTGTCCCCCTGGCACAGTCCGCCCCATAATTACACTGGCATTACAGTAGCCACCACGGAATGCTTTTCAGCAGGAGCCAGCAGGTGGGGGGAGCCTTTTTTGCCACCCCCCACAAAGTGCTGCCCTAGGCCTGGGCCTGGTCAGCCTAGTCCAAGACACAGCACTGGTTATACATCTGTAGCACCCTCTACTTAGGTAGGTACTTTAGAGAAGTTTTTTTTGTCAGGAAAGACAAAATTTAGCCAGGCCTGACTTTGTGCAGGCCTGATTGTTGTTATTCTGAGCAGGAGAACGGCCCAGGGAGGTGGGTTGACTGTGGGTAGTGACACTTTTGGGAAGGTTCCTCCCTCTGAAATCTAGAAAATGCTAGAAATGTTAGAAAGAGGGCGCGAATCCAGAGGTGGAGCTATCTGGGCTTTTTGGGAATCTCTGACCAATCCCCAGTCTGGATTGGCAGGGGGCAGGACTTTTCAAATAGCCTGGGTCATCCCTGGGAGGGAGGAGAAGTTCGGGTGGAGAAGCTGAAGCTGGAGTAGTGTGGAGGTTGTCATGGTCAGGGGAGCTCCCAGTCTGGGGGGTGACCCTGGGCCTGGAGAGCTCGGGTGCAGTCAAAAGGTGCCAGATACTGGTGGCAGGCACAAGGGTGAGTGGAAAGTACAACAAGAGAGAACACTATCCGGGAGAGATCTTCAGGGAGAAACTGCAAGAGTCAGTGAACAACATACCCCTGGTGAACTGTTGAGGCAGGGCCGGTGCAAGGATTTTTGTCCACACAGGCGAAGGTGCATTTTGGTGCCCCCCCCCCCGCCCCATCCTACAACCACCTTCTTTCCCCTCCACAATACATCCCCCCACCCTCATATGGTAACTCATCTACGGCTAACCACACACTATACAATCTGATTGTACAATCCTCTTTTAGATTAACTCCAGCTAACACTTTAACCGGTTACAGCAACAGTTTTTTTTTCCCTTTTGGGATAAAGGTTTTACATAAATAAAAGCCAATCATTCTAAGCACCCTGTTGGTGGTAAAGGGTTTATCTCTTTCCTCTAACTGCTACATCTGCAGGATAGGTTGTTCTGTTAAATAAACAACAGGGCCACCAGAGAGCGGTATACAGAGCCACCAGTGAGCGGTATACAGGGCCACCAGAGAGCAGTATACAGGGCCACCAGTGAGCTGTATACAGGGCCACCAGAGAACAGTATACAGGGCCACCAGAGAACAGTATACAGGGCCACCAGAGAACAGTATACAGGGCCACCAGAGAGCAGTATACAGGGCCACCAGAGAGCAGTATACAGGGCCACCAGAGAGCAGTATACAGGGCCACCAGAGAGCGGTATACAGGGCCACCAGAGAGCGGTATACAGGGCCACCAGAGAGCGGTATACAGGGCCACCAGAGAGCAGTATACAGGGCTACCAGTGAGCAGTATACAGGGCCACTAGTGAGCTGCATACAGGGCCACCAGAGAGCGGTATACAGGGCCACCAGAGAGCTGTATACAGGGCCACCAGAGAGCGGTATACAGGGCCAACAGAGAGCGGTACACAGGGCCACCAGAGAGCAGTATACAGGGCCACCAGTGAGCTGTATACAGGGCCACCAGAGAGCGGTATACAGGGCCACCAGAGAGCAGTATACAGGGCTACCAGAGAGCGGTATACAGGGCCACTAGTGAGCTGCATACAGGGCCACCAGAGAGCGGTATACAGGGCCAACAGAGAGCGGTACACAGGGCCACCAGAGAGCAGTATACAGGGCCACCAGTGAGCTGTATACAGGGCCACCAGAGAGCGGTATACAGGGCCACCAGAGAGCAGTATACAGGGCCACCAGGGAGCAGTATACAGGGCCACCAGGGAGCAGTATACAGGGCCACCAGGGAGCAGTATACAGGGCCACCAGTGAGCAGTATACAGGGCCACCAGAGCAGTATACAGGGCCACCAGGGAGCAGTATACAGGGCCACCAGGGAGCTGTATACAGGGCCACTAGGGAGCGATATACAACTACCCCCCACCCAGCAACCCCCCTCGCCCCCCCGCCTCCGGCGTGGGCGGCACTATCCTGGCACCACACACCCCCTGCACTTACTGTGTGTAGTGTGTGGAGAGGGCGGATGGACGTTCCGCTCCTCGGGTTTCCTGTTCTTTGCCAAAGCGCCTAGGCATCCAATTGGATCGCCTGGCGCTTTGGGCAATCAGGAAAAATATCTCATTTTAGCTAGGTGAGGGATGCCTAAGTTTAGCGCCCCCCCTGGCCTGCCTTATGGTGGCGCCGGCCCTGTGTTGAGGCAGCCTGGAGCAGATTGGAGTGAGAGAGACAGTCTGGGAAGGATGCAAGATAGAGAGGGGAACCCACAAGTTGCTGTGGCAGTGGAACAGGCCGGTGCAGTTGGAACAGCTGTTGGGACCTGGGAGAGGATGGGCTGGGAGCAGTAGTCCATACAACTTCTAGCCTGTTTAGTGACTTTGAGTGTATGGATAAAGGTGATTGAGGGCAGGGTGATCAGGTGAACCACAACTTCCAGCCACTCCCAAGGGTGAACATGGCTACAAATCATTACACATGTTGGTCTGAAACACCTCTCTTGAGAGTGACTGAGAGAAGATGGCTGAGCTGTATGTCTGTATAAGTTGCCATCGTATGTCTGGCAAGTCCCATGTCCCACAGGAAGTATTTCAGTCTGAAAATATTGTTACGAAGAAAAGGGGCCAAAAGATCTATCAGTGTGACCTGGCAGGAAATCCAGGTTCTCCGCCACTGGAGTCATCATTGTGATAGCATGTTCAAAATCTGAAATTTGAGTTATTATTATTATTATTATTATTCTACAGAATTTATATAGCGCCAACAGTTTGTGCAGCACTTAGTTACTCTTGTCAGGACAACTAGAGTTGGGCCTATCGTTGGTTGACTCCACTGGGTTCCAACATAAATTGTCTTGATCCAGGGCGACAGTGGAGTGGGATTATGACATTAAGTTGTTCCAGTGTGATCCATCGTTTATGGTCGAAATCCCTACACCAAGCCAACACTCTCAGCTGGTGCATAGCTTGATAATATTTCAAGGGGTCTGGGAAGGCCCAGCCACCATTAATTTTAGACATGGTAAGATGATTGTGCACTATTCTAGAGGGAATTCCCTACCCAAAGCTTTAAAAAAGGATGGTGGAATATGGACCAGGATAGTATGAGAGATATAATAACCTGAGTATAATAGTTACCGTATTTTCCGGTGTATAAGACTACTTTTTATAGTAAAAAAGATACCCCAAAAATTGGGGGTTGTCTTATACGCCGGGTACTGTAGCTATAGAACGTCCTTATTAAATATTTTAGCCCGCTGGATGTGCCCTAATATGTACTACTGTAGATTCTGCTACATACAGGACATCTCTATCATTAATATTTTAGCCTGCTGGATGTGTATACAGTAAGCTTCAGCTACTTACAGAACATCCCTGTGCTGTAATACTCTATGTACCGCATTGAGCCAATCACGGCAAGCGGTGTATACAATTAATGCATACAAAGCCTGCTCAGATTGGCTGAGTCAGAGAATCGGACTTATACAACCTTTTCCAATCCGAGCAGGCTTTGTATGCATTAATAGAAATATACTGCTTGCCGTGATTGGCTCAGCGCGGTACATACAGTATTACAGCACAGGGACGTTCTGTAAGTAGCTGAAGCTTACTGTATACACATCCAGCGGGATAAAATATTAATAATTAATAATAGAGAAGTTCTGTATGTAGCAGAAGCTACAGTACATATTAGAGGCGCATCCAGCGGGATAAAATATTTAATAGGAGGGGGTAGTCTTATACGAGTATAGGGCAAAACCTATGTTTTAACTGGAAAATGAGGGGGTCGTCTTATACGCCCAGTCGCCTTATACGCCGGAAAATACGGTATTTAGAGGATCACATTTCTTCCTAGCCAGGTATAAACATTTTTATGCCATCAATGGAGGTCCTGCCTAATGGCCCAAAATAGCAAGGGGAAATTAGCCTAAAAAAAGTTTGCCTATGATCGGGGTAATTTTATTTCTGAGTAGGCAATTTTCAGCCCAAGGGAAAGGGAAGGTGGAAGTAACATTTGTGATGCAATTGGGTGAGAGTTATATTAAGAGTTTTCAATTTATGGAAGTTAATCTTGAAGTTTGATACATCTCTATACCGGTCAACATGGTTAGGTATTGTAGTCTCAGGGCTGGTAACAAAAGACAATAGATAATTGGCAAATGAAGCAACCTTCTGTTGTGCAGTCTGTCCTAGGAGACTGGTGACATTCGCATTTTGACAAATGTGTCATAATAGCAGCTCTAGTGTCAGGATAAATATGAGTGGTGATAAGGGGCATCCCTGTTACATACCATTAGTCAGGGGCAAATACGATGAGATAGACTCATTGGCTTTAACTGCATTCATTGGAGCTGAATAGATGGCCTCCAACCAAGTACACATCTGTTCTCCCACCCCCGATGTGCTTGAGAGTAGCCCTTCAATACTGCCAGTCTACTCTATCAAATGATTTTTCAGCATCAATAGATAGCGGGCATAGGGATCTTACAGTGAATCTTACTTGTTACTTACTAAATGGATTGCATTAACAACACTGAAAGTGTTGTCTTTGGCCTCCCTGGATTGCATGAAGTCCTCCTGATTTGAGTGAATGATGTATAGCACGCAAGGAAGCAGGCTATGGGAAAGGATTTTGGTGAAGATTTTTAATTCAGTATTTAGGAGACAAATTGGCCTATAGTTTACACAAACTGCAGGGTCCCTGATGTCCTTGGGAATTACTGATATGAGTGCCCTTCAAAGAGTCAGCAGGAAGATTGTGGCCTTTCAAAAAAGAGTTAAAGAGGTTGTAAACCTCATTAAAAAAAAAAAAAAACACACCGTAAGACAAAAAGGTATAATGAGCTAGTATGCATCGCATACTAGCTCATTATGAAATACTTACCTTAGAACGAAGCGGTTGCAGTGGTCCCTGCACACCGCTGTCACAGCCGACATCTTTTGCTGTGATTGGCTGGAGCCGCGATGACGTCACTCCCACCCATGCGTGTGCGGGAGCCGCCGTTCATGGCACGGGCTCGGAAGGAAAGGCACCCATGGGCCGTTCCTTCAAACCGCATGCTCCAGTGATGTCACTGGCTGCATGCATTGTAAATATCTCCTAAACTGTACAGGTTTAGGAGATATTTTCACTACCTATAGGCAAGTCTTATTATAGGCTTACCTATAGGTAAAAGTTTGCAGAGGAAGTTTACTTCCTCTTTAAATGCAAATTCTGCCTAGCAGCACTAGGATCATTGGTTTGAATCCCAACCACGGCACTACCTGCCAGGAGTTTGCATGTTCTCCTTGTGCTTGCATGGGTTTTCTCTGGGTACTCCAAAAGATATGCTGGTAGGTTAATTGGACCCTGTCTGAATTGGCCATAAATGTATGGGTATGTATGAATTTGAGTAAGGGACCTTAGATTGTAAGCTCCATGAGGCCAGGGACTGATGACAATGTACAATATATATAAAGCGCTGCGTAATTTAAGGGTGCTATACAAGTACCTGTAATAAATAAATAAATAAATAAATCAACTATAAATCTGGGAGCCAAGAAATGTGCAAAGGTCTTATAGTATCTATTAGTAAAGCCACCTGGGTCTGGCGCTTTGTTGTTTTTCAACGATTTAACAGCAGCAAAAAATAAATTGTCTGACAGAAAGTTGTTTAGGGGTTTTGTATCTTATGAAGGGATGAAAGGAAGTCCTAATGAGATAAATTAATCCTGAACTTCAACTGTATGGCCCATAGGGCTTGTCAGTTGTGGAAGATTGTAAAGGTTCTAATAAAAATATTTAAAGGGCGCTACAATATCTGCAGAGGACAACACCTACTTTCCAGCTTTCCATTCCCTGCATCAATATGAGGTTTTTAGAGAGGGTTCCCTCAGGGAACTGACCAGAATTTTGCCAGGTTTATTTCCCTATTTATAGTAGGTGCATCTGATTTTGACTAGTTGAACTTTGGTATTATGGAGTAGCAGAAATAAAAGTTTTGAGCTTTAAGCTCTGTTGATACAGATGAGGATAGGGATTTTTTATGAAAATATTCTAAATGGTGGATGCGTTCTATCAAGGGTGTTATTTGAGACAATCCCGCCTTCTTCAATTCAGAGGCCTTTTGAACCAGGATCCTCCTCATTACACATTTATGAGCTTCACATTGAGTTGTTGGTGAGACGTCAGAGGTGTCATCGGCAAAGTACTGGGAAAGAGTGGATAAGGGGGCCCTCTGGTACTAGAGATTTGTTTAATTTGGAAGACTAGACCCCCTACTTTACCTCTAGGGTAAATGGGGCATGACCTGACATTGTAAAGGGTTCTATTGAGGTTTTAATTGCTAAAGGCAAGAGAGCTTGCGATATTAAGACATGGTCTATCCTCGAGTATGTGCAGAGTAAAATGTGTCTCTCTCCAGCAAACAAAGAGACTGCAAACCCTTCTTGGCCCAGCAGAGATACAGCTAAAATAGATGAGTAGAGGATTTTCATGTGCCTAAAAGAGGATCAAGGGCAAGATTAAGGTCCCCTCCCATAATTAAGGGCCATTCTGCGAAGGCTTGAAGTAAAGTTAGGTATCCTTCAAAAACTTGGAGTTGTGCCTGATTCAGTAATTATTTGGAGGCCAAGGTTACCTTTTGACCATTCAGCTCTCCTCTAAGAAACAGAAAACATCCATTTATATCAACTTGCAAATTTCTATCCTACTGTTCTGGAAATCAGGACCTTAACCCCCTTAGATTTAGAATGGGTGCTGTGGGAAGTGATAGGGAATCCTACATTTGACAATTTAGGCAACCTATGTATTTGGAAATGGAACTCTTGTCTAAAAACCATGTGTCTTGAGACACCAAAGCTTGTTAAGTACTGTGGTCCATTTTTCAGGGACATTAGGGCCTCTGACATTAAGTGATACAAATTTACAGATATTCATAATGTAGACTGTAAAAAGGACTAGGGCATCAACTCTGAAATGGTATGTATATATCAGAAACTATAGAGATGGAGGGACACCAGCACCATTCAAAGGTGAAGGGTAGGAAAGAGCGGGCTTACTAAGAAATTACAGTAGAAAGGGAAGAGGGAAAGAACAGAAAGGATAAGCATGAGATAGGGTAAAGGGGAAATAAACTCAGGTAGTCTCCACTGTACTTTTTAATTAGGATTTCCCCTCTGATAATCAACAGTATGCATGCCCAAGGAGGCATGGCCATATGAGCAGTTTAGGGGTGGCATCACCATCCATGGGAGCCATCCTACACTGGACAACCTAAGCTCTTAATTAGTGATCTCCTTTTCCTGGCCAAGGAAAGGAGGCAGGATGAAAGTTCTGATCTCTTCGAGGTATGCCACCTGTCAGGGCCCCCCTCCCCCTCCTATGGGGGAATGGGTGGAGGAGACAACCCACAAGAAGGTGCAGGACCCATATTGTCCAAGCTCACCTTGTATTCTGTCAGAGTTTGGGGAATGGAGTAATCCCCACTACTGAGTAACAGGACAGCTGCCCTGTGCCCTAGTATATTTTCCAAGCTTTTTGCTGTCCCAATTACAGCATGTGCTAACAAGGAACATGCTGACAGTATAAGAGAGGGTACAGAGAAATGAGCTCATCAGTCTGCTGCTTCTCCTTCTGTCCAGTCCAACCTTTTCCTACCAGGGTTCCATGGAGCACTAAGCTTCCTCCAGAGTATTCTAGATGTTCTTGAGCAATGAACAATTTCTGACGGTCAGGTAAATAACCACAGATCTTTTTAGCTATTTGTAAGGGGGTAATTGTCCTCCAACTTATCACCAATTCAATCCTGAGTATGTTAGAATTTTTGCTGATCCCTCTGAAGGAGGATACAGTGAGTAGGTAGGCAGCTCAACACTCAATTGACTTATCTACGGAGCTAGGCCACAAATTGTTGTGCAAACAGTTCCTTCAGTCAGCCGGTGCTTATAGCTATCAGAATACAATAGCCCAGGTAGCTTGGATGGAGAAATCAAATTAGTGTATGACCACCAATGTAAAAGAACATTTTACTAATAACTGGAGGAATGGAAATGTTGCCATTTACTGACTACTAACCTAATGGGCCATTTCACTGATAACATTGGGGGGGGGGCACTTTTGCATTAAACATCATAGTACAAGAGCATTTCTCCACTGACCACCAATGTAAGGGAACAATTTGCACGGTCTGTATTTATCAGAATAATATTATTATGCATTTAATTCCTTTATTGTTACAGAAAATAGTTTTGCCATATACAGAAGCCCTGACAAATATACCAAGTAAGCGACATTCCTTATTTATTTATAGAAAATTACTGTTCATGCTAATGTACACTTCCCCTTTAGATTGTGTGCTCTTAAGCGCAGGGCCTTCTGAATCCTCCTATAATGGATTACATTGACACTGTACTGTCTGCATTTTGTTTTGCTTAGACTGTCGGTACTTTATAAATCTTGTATAATAATGTATCATGAGCCTAAGGATATAGTAATTATTAGCAGGGGTTATCTGAAACCCGGAAAGTTATTTAAACGGCTTCTCCATGTTAAAATGGTTGAGAAAGAAAGACTGGTCTAGTCACAATAAAGGAAACTCAGGTCTCCAGGCTTGCTGTGCTGACATGCATTACTGTGTAAACCAAGGGAATGGATGGACGAAATACAAATCCTTTGGTTGATATAACAGCTCCCTTGTGTCTTTTCATCTGCGTTTTGGCTATTTGCCTGGACTTCAACATTAAATTTGGCAGTGTAAACTGTGAATGAGTTTACATTACTGGCAGTGTCCCTGTTTGCTTGGATGACTGACTCCTGCACGTGAGTTACGTCAGCCCGTGCCAAGAGATCAAAATGGACAAAGACGGGCGCCCAGAAGAAGCCGGCCCTGGCAATGGACCCTTCACAGACGTCGAACAATTGGAAAGGAGGTAAGCATTGTGATTTTGGTTCCGCTTTAAATTCTCCCCCAGTTAAAACATTGTTTGCCTATTGTTAAGCCTCTAATATTCAGTGAAGTTCAGTCACATGACTTGAAGAGTGACTTCTTTAGTGCGAGTTGGCAGGTTGGAAGAGTGAGATTAAAAGTCACTACTGTTTTGGGACTACTTTTCTCTTGTGTCAAAGCCTTCAACACGTCATAGGGAAAAAGGGCAGATTTTGCCCACAGCAATCCCTCCTGGTCATTAAACGACATGCATTGTCAAATATCCCTTCCATAAAGGTGTTATCAGGTGGCTGGTGCTATACATTTTTTGGGGGGCGCGAAGAAACCCCCCCAGGTCCACACTCACCAGAGGGCGCTGGGCTGTCACGGCTCCCCTAATACTCGGCGGCTTCTGTGCCTCTTCAGCCTCCTGATTGGCCGGGGCAGGAAGCCGGAAGTGAGGCGATGGCGAATATTGATTCGCTGCAATCCAAAGTGGAAGGGTTCACTGCGCCCCGAGGACAACCTAAGACAAGCCAATTAGAGCCTCAGGCTCTAATCACATACTTGTCAAAAACTGACAGATCTCATAGAAGCACATTAGACGCCCCACACAGTGCAATGAGGGCACACACATAGAACAATTTATTTTTAAATAAATCATAATATGACTAACATTTTTTAACTTTAAGATGTTAAAAAATGTTAGTCATATTATCATTTATTTAAAAATAAATCGTTCTATGATTAGCTTTCTTTATAGGCAAAGTAACTTTGGGAACTTTGGGGGGTGGCGCCACTGTGCCCCTTATGGACCAGCCGCCACTAGGTGCTATAATTATGTTTCTGGTACGAAGCATGAAGATGTTATTTTTAAATGAAAGATCATTTTTTTTCTATTTATGGTGTGAGAATGCAGTTGCCAAGGAGGGTGGTCAAGAATACAAAAATAACAATATTCATTTTGATAGCATAGTTTAAGATTGAACTGGTGCTACTGGGCTTAAATGATGAACATTAAGCAATGCATGTAGGATGGATGGTAGCTGGAGGAAGGGAGGCAGGCCACAGCTGATAGAATATAAAATACAGTTTAGGTGGGAGGTAGAGAATCTATTGGAGGGTCATTAGTTAACAGTCTGATTTGGTACCATTGAGTATATTGGAAACATGAACAATGGATTGTTGGGTATCAGTAGGTAAGGTTTAAATGAAAGATTAGTAGACATCAAAAAAAATTTTGGACCTGTGGACCTTATGTAAGAAGATATCCACACATTCAAAAGTGATGATGATTGTGATAGATAGATAGATAGATAGATAGATAGATAGATAGATAGATAGATAAAGGAGAAACAAAGTGAATCAATTTTCCAGGGTTACCTTTAAAAAAAATGCACATCAAATATATAGCCACACAATCAAAATATTTATTTCCCGGCAGACTCCATGGCAGCTACGTGTGGGTTAATCCTGCCTCCTCTTTAACCCCATAGGACCCTTCTTCTATAAATTTTTCCCCTAGCTTAGCCCGCGTGTTCCTTTTTCGTCCTCCTCTATGGACCCGACAAGACTTACCAAAACAGAGTGTCCCAGGTAGCGTTGTCCCCAGCCTTTATGCGGGGCAGATGTTGGGGTAGCGGTGTTCCCCTCCGCCCAATACCCAGCCACGGCGGGTGAGCGCCGTGTAGGCCAGGAAAGCCCAGGAGGGGCGGCCTGTCAGTACCCAGGGTGACGCCGATGCGGGATGGCAGGGTCTCAGAAGCAGACGACAGAAACAAAGAGCCATTCCTGACCTTTTTTCCGGATCGAGTAGTCTTGATCCTCATGCTAGACTCAAAACCCAAAGTCACATCAGTGTTCCACGAGAACCAGGAGATATATCTTCCTACCTTCTGGTCCCCAGAGGCTGCCGAGACGCACCCCCTGGACGTTGGGAAAACTTTGGAGAAATATATTCAGGCCACAACTACCTTCAGGCAGTCGGACCACCTCTTTGTCCTCTTCTCTGGGAAGAACAAGGGCAAAAGGGCCTCGTCCAGAACAATTGCAGCATGGATCATCCAAGTCATCCAGAGGGCTTTGTCAGGAAAAGACTGTTTCCTAGCCTTTCCGCGGTGGTGCGCGCACCTGTGCGCGTTCGCTCGCGCCCGTGCGCGTGTGCGCGCACCCGCGTGCGCCGGAAACGGCGCCTGGCGGCTCTATTTCAATCTGCAGAGCCTGGTGGCCAGTGCTGTCCGCTCTACAGCGTTTCCTACACCAGCGACCCCCCGGTGACTACTTCTGTGTGACTTCCTGTTCCTGTGACCCCGGCTTATCCCTCGGACCTGTTGATATCTGCCTGCATCTGACCCCGGCTTGTTTACGACCACCCGCTTGCCTGCTCCTCCTGTACTTCTGTTGCCAGCACGTTACCGACCCTGCCTGAACCCGACCATCCGTTTGCCTGATCCCGTTGTACCGCACCGCCTGCCAGTTGCCAACTCGGACTGTACCACTATTCTCCTGTCTTGCACGAGCTACCTTGGACTTCTCCTTACCACCTGAAGATTGTCCAGCCCTCGTGCCCCCCTGTGCTCCAGAGCTCCCTGTTCCCACTATCAGGGGTTCTCGAACCAGGGCCGCAAGAGAGGTTGCCCCCGCATAAGCCAGACTCTACCACCAGGTACGTGACAGGCTTACAGGGCGAAGGGCTTGGCCCCTCCAGAGGCAGTGATGGCACACTCGACCAGGAGTGTTTCCACCTCCTGGGCCGCAGAGCAACAGGCGGTGCCGGAGGTCATCTGCAAGGCGGCATCGTGGTCTTCATTGAACACCTTCATGACACATTACTGGGTGTCACTGTCTTCTGTTTCATTTGGTGTTAAAGTTCTGTCACTAGACGGTGTGAACTTTTGTTCAGGATTCCCGCCTGTGTGGTTTTTGCTAGTTAAGTCCCACACGTAGCTGCCATGGAGTCTGCCGAGAAAAACTGAAAATTTACTATCAGATATTTACCGTAATTTTCCTTTCCCAGTGGACTCCATGGCAGCTGAAGTCCCCACTCTCAGGTCAAGAGGAGGGGGGCTAGTTACAGAACACGCGGGCTAAGCTAGGGGCAAAATTTATAGAAGAAGGGTCCTATGGGGTTAAAGAGGAGGCGGGATTAACCCACACGTAGCTGCCATGGAGTCCACCGGGAAAGGAAAATTACGGTAAGTATCTGATAGTAAAGAAAAACTGAAAATTTACTATTATATACTAATTATACCAATTACCAATTAAACATAAATAATCAAACCAAGTGGATCAATTTTCCAAAAGGTACCCCCTAAAACAATGCACATCAAATATGAGAACACATATATGAAATGAGGAGTATTTTCTCTTATTGCATACCCAATCTTTCCATAGAATACCTGTCCTTAAGTCATGATTAAACAAGTTTAAAGAAGACACAAATGCATCAATTTTCCAGGGGTACCTTTTCCAAAAAATATATTTTTGGTATATTTTAGAACTGCCAATTTAAACTTTTAATTGTAATATGTTGATCTGTACTTGATGAAAACCCCGGTAATGGAGCAGGACTATTGTCCCTGTTAATTACCATTTGGTGGCTGTAGTATTCCTTAAAAGATGATTTTTCCTTTACTTTGCAGCTAAAGAGAGAAAATAAAATAATCATCCATGCAGGCTTCTAGAGATGCCTGTAAATGTTGTGGCAAAACGAAAAACTCCAAAGAGCCCAAAAGTTCATTTAACAGGTTCAGGACCGCCTCGCGTACATTTACTGCTGCAGAGTGGCTGGATAGCGTGAGTTGCCGTCTATAAACGGCAGCTTGCTCTTGTGCCTGCCACACTCTCCAGCAGTATGGCCGCGGGTCGGGCGGACTCGATGTCCGCCAGCGAGCCACGATTGCCTGGCACAGAAGAAAAACGGGGAACCGCCAATGTAAACACGGCGGTTCCCTGCTCTGTCAGGCGGCATGTAAGATCTACTGGTCCCTGTCACTTGGATCAGTTAGATCTCTTATGTCCCTGTCAGCCCAGCCCCCTCACAGTTAGAATGCACCTAGGAAACAGTTAACCCCTAGATCGCCCTCTGCAGGTTAACCCCTTCACTGCCAATGACATTTACGCAATAATGAGTGGATATTTAAATTTCCGATCGCTGTATAAATGTCATTGGTCCCAAAAAAGTGTCAAAAATGTCCGACATGTGTACTGCAATATCTCAGTCTCAATAAAAATCCAGATCGTTGCCATCACTAGTAAAAAAATAAAAATATTAAAAAGCTTTGTAAACGTGGCAACTTTTGCACAAACCAAACAAACACTGATTGCGATTTTATTTTTTTTACCATAGATAGGAAAATATATATCAGCCAAAACTGATGATTAAAGTTGCTTTCTTTTTATATATATATATATATATATATATATATATATATATATATGTATTTTTTTTTTTTGGATATTATAGCAAAAAGTAAAAAATATATATATTTTTTTCAAAATTGTCACTTAATAGCTGTGATCAGAAATGACGCAGAGAGGATCAAATACCAACAAAAAGCTCTACTTGTGGTAATAAAGAGGGCGCCAATTGTCAGTGACGAATCGCAAAAAAGTGCTCTGGTCCTACAGTGGGAAATCCTTCCAGTCCTTAAGTGGTTCAACTGCTTTTCTAAGACCATGTCTGTCCTAAGACTCATCATTGCTGATGCTGTAGTGTTTACTCAATTAAAAAGAATTGTGAATTTTTTTTAATAATATATTTTTTTAAACTTCATGCTCGATTCTTCTCATCCTAAGGAAATTACCCTACACAAAAGCAAAGTAGCTGATTGAGGACTGTACTTAGAAGTGTTAAATGCAGAATATATAACATTTTCGCATCTCAATGTCCAAATACTTCAGTCCTTCTGAATTGTTTGTAGCGTATTGCAATGCCCACTGAAGAAGTTGAAATACAATAACCCCAGCATTGGTGTCAGTGAGTGTAATAAATTGCTAGCTTTGTTCGTTGCAGCTTGGCATCACATGCTATTGCTCAGTCTGCGATGTACAAGCACTCTCAGATCCTTTTCCATCACTGCTTCTCCCAGGGAAGCCCCTCCTGATGTGTAGATTGCAAATTCAAACTCAATTTCATTATGGGCATCAGCATTGTGGTTGCCCTCAAAAGGGCCGGATGTATCTATAAGACTAGATGTCTACAGCACCCCATCCCCCTTACATCACATGTCTAGAGCACCCCATCCCACCATCAGAAGTCAAAAGTTCACCACCCTCCCTTACATCACAGTGCACACCCCTTACCTTGTGCTGCTGCCGGGAAGAAGCTGGAGGCGGAGTGGGGAAGCAGACAGTGCATGGTCTGGAGTAGGACTGGAGGAGGTCTGGAGTCAGCTGCCAGAGTCTGCTAAATACCAAGACCAGGGAAGGTGGAGATGAGGGGTGCTGCGGCAGCACAGGGAGGCACAGGGTCCTCCTCTCTGCTGAGAGGGGGGAGCAGAGAAGCCTCTCCATGGCTTCACGGAGAAGCGCAGGATCTGGCAGAGGAGTTCTGTCCTCCTCTCTGCTACTGCAGAGAAAAGGTGGGGGCAGAAACTAGGGGGTTTCCGCAGCTGCAGCAGAAGTGTGAGGTCCACACGAAATGGCCTGGAGGGCCGGATTTGGCCCATGGGCCTTGTGTTTGACACATGTGCCATAGGGTCTTTCTGTAATGCTGCTACATCCATTATCAAAGTTATTGCATGGCATAATTAATCTGCATACACTGAAATTGAGCTTTTGATTTGTTTTGGGGTGTCAGGGATAGGACGGGAGTGTTACAGCAGCTAGGGATAAGGTAAGTATAGTTACCCTTTTCTGTTCCTCTAGACAAACTTTAACCCCTGCAGTGCTGGAGGAGCCCTGTGATGGCAAAGAGATCTGGGAAATGGGGTGTCATCCTCAAATATCAAATTAAGAAATCAAATTCTGATATTGCACATTTAGCTGAGGGACACAGAGCAGGATATCACAGATTCTATAAACATTTCATAAACACTGCTCAAGCTAGGGGTGTCAGTAAATGGATATTGTGGCCTACAAATCCTCTAATAGTTAATTAGCCATCATAAAAAGCATTGAGGTAGAGCCTGCAAAACCATTTAGCTTTTAATGGCTATTGTAAAGGTATGTTAAAACATTCCAAATTTTAGCATTGTCCAGGCCTAGGTTAGCCCTACATCTCCCATTAGCCAAGGCTTTATGGCATGTCGTAAATATTTTAGCAAGCAGGCCACATTCTTGGCTGGTTATCTCTTGCTGCAAAGCCAGCAATTATATGTAATTCATAACATCTGATGATCTATTTCAATTAATAAGGACCATCCACCCACATGTATTAAATATTTACTATAATTCCAAAACCAAATACACCTATATTATGAGATGCAGGAGGCAAATTATTCACTCTACATCTCCTAAGTGATATAATCATCTGATACATATTTTTATATCAGGGTTGCCAACCATCAGTAAATTTACTGACATTCTATAAAAAATCTGTGATTTTTACAACTGTCTGTGAATAACAGGGGGCTAATAATTTGTCATACTGTATTGACTTTTTAAGTATAAACCAGGCAAATCGTTATTGGTATTGTCAGTGTTTCCATATTGTGTTTATACTGTTTAGATATTTATAGCCTTAGTTTTTTTTAAGGGTATTTTTATTATGCATAAAACAACAAATACATACAGTTGTGCTCATAAGTTTACATACCCTGGCAGAATTTATGATTTCTTGGCCATTTTTCAGAGAATATGAATGATAACACAAAACATTTCTTTCACTCGTGGTTAGTGTTTGGCTGAAGTCATTTATTATCAATCAACTGTGTTTACTCTTTTTATATCAGAATGACAACAGAAACTACCCAAATGACCCTGATCAAAAGTTTACATACCCTGGTGATTTTGGCTTGATAACATGCGCAAAAGTTGACACAAAGGGGTTTGAATGGCTATTAACCAGTTCAGATCTGCGCTATAGCCAAAAGACGGCTACAGCGTGGATCTCAATTGCCCCGCAGACATCCATGGATGTCCGCCCTTGCCCTTGTGCATACTCCCCACGCGCACTCACAGCCTACAACATTGAGTCCACCCGAGACCCGCCGATCACCTGTAACAGCTGCAGAACGGGGATCCGCCAATGTAAACACGGCGGTTCTCCGTTCTGTTAAGGGGGACATAGCACATCTACTGATCCCTGTCACTGGGATCAGTGAGATCTGTTATGTCCCGACCAGCCCCGCCCCCACACAGTTAGAACACATGCAGGGAACACAGTTCACCCCTTCACTGCCCCCTTAGTGTTAACTCCTTCACTGCCAATGCCATTTATACAGTAATCAGTGGACATTTAAATTTCTGATCGCTGTATAAATGTCATTGGTCCCAAAAATGTCCGACATGTCCACTGCAATATCCCAGTCTCGATAAAAATCGCAGATCGCCGCCATAACTAAAAACAGCATAAATCAATTCTCATAGTTTGTAGGTGCGATAACTTTTGCGCAAACCAATCAATATACGCCAATTGCAATTTTTTTACCAAAAAATATGTAGAAGATTATATATATTGGCCAAAACTGATGAATAATTTTCTTTTTTATATTTTTTTGGATATTTATTAATTTATTATAGCAAAAAAAGTAAAAAATATTGTTCTTTTTTCAAAATCGTCGCGCTTTGCTTATAGCGCAAACAATAAAAAACTGCAGAAAGCTCTATTTGTGGTGGAAAAAAATTATAAAAATTTTGTTTGGGTACAACGTCGCACGACCGCGCAATTGTCATTCAAAATACGACTGCGCTGACAGCCTAAAATTGGTCTGGGCAGGAGGGGGGGATTAAGTGCCCAGTAAGCAAGTGGTTAAAGGTAACCATCCTCACCTGTGATCTGTTTGCTTGTAATTAGTGTGTGTGTGTATAAAAGGTCAATGAGTTTCTGGGCTCCTGACAGACCCTTCAATCTTTCATCCAGTGCTGTACTGACATTTCTGGATTCTGAGTCATGAGGAAAGCAAAAGAATTGTCGAAGGATCTGCAGGAAAAGGTAGTTGAACTTAAAAAACAGGAAAGGGATATAAAAAGATTTCCAAGGAATTGAGAATGCCAATCAGCAGTGTTCAAACTCTAATCAAGAAGTGGAAAATGAGGGGTTCTGTTGAAACCAAACCACGGTCAGGTAGACCAACTAAAATTTCAGCCACAATTGCATGGTCCTGCAACACTGTACGTAAACAAAATGTATGTTCTTTTTTTCCCACAAATAGAGCTTTCTTTTGGTGGTATTTTATCACCTCTGTGATTTTTATTAAAAAAAGACCGACAATTTTGAAAAAAAAAAAAAAAAAAAAAAAAAAAAAAAAAAAAAACAATATTTTTTACTTTCTGCTATAAAGCACATCCAATAAAAAAAATTAAAAAAATCAAATTTCTTCATCATTTTAGGCCAATATGTATACAATGCATTAAGGTGAAAAATGTTTTCGACTACAGCACCCCCCCCCCCGTTTACTTGCCTGACCCGGATCGTTCCCAGGCCGTGCCTAGCAGCTCCAGCCACGGGCTCCAGTCCTCATTGGCTAGATTGATAGCAGCGGGAGCGTTGGCTGGGGCAGAGTCCTGCTGTCTGTGTCGATGGAAGCAACAACAGGGCTTGGGAGCGCGCTCACGCGGCTGCCCCCAGGGAAAGAGTTTCCCCGAGGGGACAGTCGGAGAAGAGGAGGACCCAGGAGCGCCACTGAGGGACCACAGAAGAGGAGGATCGGGGCCACTGTGCAAAACCACTGCACAGAGGAGGTGAGTACAACATGTTTGTTATTTTTTTTTTTTTTAAATAGAATGTTTAGTATCACCTTAAGCCTAGTACACACGGGCCGAATGCTGGGTGACATGGTTAAATAAAAACCGGCCGACATTCGGTCCGTGTGTACAGTGCCTTGAAAAACTATTCACACCCTTTGAAATTACCCTTATTTTGTCATGTTACAACCAAAACATAAATGTATTTTATTGGGATTTTATGTGACAGACCAACACAAAGTGGCACATAATTGTGAAGTGGAAGGAGAATGATTAATGGTTATCAACATTTTTTACAAAGTGTGAATTTGTATTCAGCCCCCCTGAGTCAATACTTTGTAGAACCGCCTTTCACTGCAATTACAGCTGCAAGTCTTTTTGGGGATATCTCTACCAACTTTGCACATCTATAGAGCAACATTTTTGCCCATTCTCCTTGCAAAATAGCTCAAGCTCTGTCAGAATATGTGGAGAGTGTCTGTGAATAGCAATTTTAAAGTCTTGCCACAGATTCTCAATTGAATTTAGGTCTGTGACTGGGCCATTCTAACACATGAATATGTTTTGATCTAAACCATTCCATTGTAGCTCTGGCTGTATGTTTAGGGTCGTTGTCCTGCTAGAAGGTGAACCTCTGCCCCAGTCTCAAGTCTTTTGCAGACTCTAACAAGTTTTCTTCTAAGATTGCCCTGTACTTGGCTCCATCCATCTTCCCATCAACTCTGACCAGCTTCCCTGTCCCTGCTGAAGAAAAGCATCCCCAAAACATGATATGCTGCCACCATCATGTTTCACAGTGAGGATGGTGTGTTCAGGGTGATGTTTAGTGTTAGTTTTCTGCCACACATAGCTTTTTGCTTTTAGAGTTGAAAATGTTTTTATTGGAAGCAATATTCACAATACAAGAATACATTGGTAATAGATATCCGCGAGTCCGCCCAGTGGCTATCACTTTTTTACTTTTAGGCCAAAAAGTTACATTTTGGTCGCATCTGACCAGAGCAATTTTTTCCACATGTTTACTGTGTCCTCCACATGGCTTCTCACAAACTGGACTTCTTATGGCTTTCTTTCAACAATGGCTTTCTTCTTGCCACTCTTCCATAAAGGCCAGATTTGTGGAGTGCACAACTAATAGTGGTCCTGTGGACAGATTCTCCCACCTGTGGATCTCTGCAGCTCCCCCAGGGTTACCATGGGTCTCTTTGCCGCTTCTCTGATTAATGCTCTCCTTGCCTGGCCTGTCAGTTTAGGTGGATGGCCATGTCTTGGTAGGTTTACAGTTGTGCCATACTCTTTCCATTTTTGGATGATGGATTGAACTGTGCTCCGTGAGATGTCCAAAGCTTCAGATATTTTTATATAACCTAACCCTGCGTTAAACTTCTCCACAACTTTATCCCTGACCTGTCTGGTGTATTCCTTGGCCTTCATGATTCTGTTGGTTCACTAAGGTTCTCTAACAAACCTCTGCGGGCTTCACAGAACAACTGTACTTATACTGAGACTAAATTACATCCAGGTGGACTCTATTTACTAATTAGGTGACTTCTGAAGGCAATTGGTTGCACTAGATTTTATTTAGGGGTATCAGAGTAAAGGTGCTGAATTACAAATGCACGCCACACTTTGATATTTATTTGTAAAAGATTTTGAAGACCATTGATCATTTTCCTCCCACTTCACCATTAAGTGCCACTTTGTGTTGGTCTATCACATAAAATCCTAAAAAATACATTTACGTTTTTGGTTGTAACATGACAAAATGTGGAAAATTTCTAGGGGTATGAATACTTTTTCAAGACACTGTATGTCAGCCGGGTCTGCTTCTGCCGGACGAGCATGCTGGAAAACCAGCAGCCAACTGGCTCTCGATCAGCTCTTTCAGCCAATAGCTGACCAGAGTGTTCTGGCGGGGGCTGTCCCCCGTCAGCACACAATAGCTCAGTGGGAGAGATCGCTGTACTGACATCGGATTGTTAGTACAGCAGCTCAGACCTGAGCAGTCAGTTTTTTTTTTTCATTCAACCCAGTGGTTGAACACTGATAGTGCGTACCAAGCATTAGTTGTCATGCAATGAAAAACATTTTCAAATATATTGCATGGCAGTTATCCCTGAATTCTGTAAGCTACCAGTCAGTGCAATGTAGTAGTTACAAATACATATGTAATAGGTTCCTTGTAAATGGCAAGAATACTGTTCCTGCTCGGCAGTCCGCCTATGCCTGGGAGCTTCCGGAAAGCACAGTGCACAATCTTTGATAATAAGTGTCTTTATAACAGCATCTCAGCAACAAGTTCATATAACAAATCATTTGTGGGAAAAATGAATGTTGGTTAACCTCAAAAGTCAGTTGGATACTGTATGCCTAAGGGAAATTGTTGATAGATTACAGTACATGCTTTGTTTAATATTCATCCCAGAAAAGTAAAGTAGACTGTCCATCACCCACAAATAAGCCAATAATCCCATAAAAAGCCCGCATTGATCTCACCGGTCCAAGTTTAGAAAGTATGATGTAGTTTGGTCCCAAGAAGAGGATGACAAATACAGGCACAATAAATAATTCCAATACAGATAAGGGTCAGTGCCCTCTTCATCACAGTTAGAGTGATTTTTTTAAAAAAATAACAAACATATCATACTTACCCGCTCTGTGCATTGGTTGTACACAGAGCACCCCCAATATTCCTCTTCTCGGGTCCCCCTCCTAGTCCTCCCATCTGCCAAGTGCCCCAGACCCAAAGCAAGCAGCTTGCTATGGGGGCACCCAAGCAAACTTGCTCCCGAGACACTGCTCTGCGTGACACTGATCTTGGCCCAGCCCCTTCTCTCCTCATTGGCTCACTGGCTGTGATTGACACAATTACGTGCAAATCTAAAATAAAAAAATGGCAATCCTATCATAGTTGTGTCTAAAAACCTGGCTTATTTCTTATTGTTTATACACCTTTTTTTATACTTTTCTTATAAGTTTTTATATATATATATATCCTTTAGGTTTATGTGTTGACAGGTGGGTTGTCTGCCTGATCCACGGGGGTTAACTTTATGTTCCCTGGCCCCTCCCCCCAATGTGGTTTGTAAGGGGTGGGGCTTACATTCAGTTTCCACTTCCAGGAGTACTATATACAGTATTTATTATGTTTAGTGTGGCTCGGTTAGCTCTGATGAAGAAGGCATGTTCCTCAAAATGCATAAGCCTTCCTCCCTGTTGATGGGCATCACTAGAACATCTGTATTGCATTTATTTACAGTATGTGCCTGCATTTGCGAGTATATTGTAACTATTATCTATTTTAAATAAGTCATCTTTTAAGGCAAGGGTCTCCAAACTATGGCCCTCCAGGTGTTCAGGAACTACAATTCCCATCATGCCTAGTCATGTCTGTGAATGCCAGTTTTACAATGCTTCATGGGACGTGTAGTTCCTCAACAGCTGGAGGGCCGTAGTTTGGAGACCCCTCTCTTTTAAGGTAATGTAGAAGGCTGGTACACCCTCTCTTTTGTTTTTGTTCTAGTAATGGTGTCTAAGGATCTCCCTAATTCTAATAAGGCAGTAGGCCAAAACATCACATAGCTCTTGATGGATGAACTGTTTTTTTGGGATGATTATTAATGAGTCATACCACTTATCCTGCGACTTATCCTACTACTGTATCTATGCAGGACTTGTGGCTCCTATTGTTCTTTAGTGATGCAGTTAATTTTTTGATGTAGATATGGAGCCCTCTTGACCTTCAAAGTGAATTATTTCAAATCAGAGGCTATTGGTATGGAGATCTCCCCCAACCTCAAAAATCAAATTGGTGCCGGTTTTCATTACCAATTTATGGATTCCCATATCCGGGAATAAATATTCCCAGTAAAATATGTTTTTTAGCTTAATTTCAGCCCACTAATCAGAGTGTTCAACTTAGACCTCAAATGATGGGACAGGGAGGTTTGCACCTAGTTTGGATGAAATCGTATAATCAAAATTAATGTGGAGCCACATCTCCTGTATTTACTCCAGGTGTCTGGATGTATATAAAGTGTGCTATTGGCACCGCCAGCTGAGTCTCGGAAGCGTGGCATTCTCTGTTCATTTGCTGTGGCTGTGCAAGTACCTGCATTTTTTGGTAATAAAGGGATCTTGTGTGGTTGTATAACACCATGTTGGCTCCTGGCCTGAGATCTGGAGGATTTTACCTGTGGAAGCAGATGGTCTCCAGGGGTTTATTCATACTGAGCACATGTTAATTTCTGTTGCTATAGGAGAACAATACCATTTGGAAAGAGGCTGAGTGGTTAAGGGCTGAGGATTCACATGGAGAAATACTCACTTACAGTTTGTCCTTAGGACCTTTTGGATTAATCATGCATGGACTTTGCACTATGTATTTGCACGTGCTTATGATTGCACTATTATTTATTGATTTGTGTGTCATTCACTGCAAAATATTTTTTATGCATTTGGTGTGATTAATTTATTCATAGTTACTGTTTAAAAAGCACTTGCACTTTGTGATATATGAGGATTTATTAATCTCATCTGGGAAGTGCACCTATTTACATAGACAGCTGGTTTAGTTCTGCATCAACCAAAGGGTGCTGCGCTCCACACGATAAAATATACACTATCTTGTCAAAAGTATTGGGACACTTGCCTTTACATGCGCATGAACTTTAATGGCATCCTATTCTTAGTCTGTAGGGTTCAATATTGAGTTGGCCCACCCTTTGCAGCTATAACAGCTTCAACTCTTCAGGGAAGGATGTTGAAAAGGTTTAGGAGTGTGTCTATGGGAATGTTTGACCATTCTTCCAGAAGCGCACTTGTGAGGTCAGGCACTGATGTTGGGCGAGAAGGCCTGGCTCGCAGTCTCCGCTCTAATTCATCCCAAAGGTGTTCTAGCGGGTTGAGGTCACGACAGTGCAGGCCAGTCAAGTTCCTCCACCCCAAACCTCCCCCCCAATGTCTTTATGGACCTTGCATTGTGTACTGGTGTGCAGTCATGTTGGAACAGGAAGGGGCCATCTCCAAACTGTTCCCACAAAGTTGGGAGCATGAAATTGTCCAAAATGTCTTGGTATGCTGACACCTTAAGAGTTTCCTTCAAGGGGCCAAGGCCAATCCCTGAAAAACAAACCCACAACATAATCCCCTTCCACCAAATAATTTGTCCAGTGCACAAAGCATGGGCCCTATGTGTTCAGGGATGTATGCCTGTAATGCAGAACACCTGCTTTCTGGGCATAAAGCCCTGAATGCATTCCGCCTTAAACTCAAGTATCGCTCAGTCCATTGTACAGCTGCATCCAGTAACCTCTGTATTTCAGTCTATCATAGAGTGACAGGCTGCAGACAGTGGGACTGGACGCATCCCTTGGATGCACAGGAGCTAAATGCCCAGCGTGCATGAGGCCTTAAGATTGCTGTTCTATATTGCTATATATTAAAATTGCAAAATGTTATATATTGTGGCTTACAGGTCCTAAGATGTGGTGACTGTATTAGTTTTTTTTTCAGGCAAAAGATTTTGAGCAAGTGCAGAAAATATCTGTCATTCTTGCCAAAATGTTAGTGTCCAGGTCATTTCCTGTGAGCTGAATAGACAGCACAAAAAAATCTCTCTCCTATAAATGACTTATCCCTTTAGCTACTCCCCCATATAACGGAAATGAGGGTCCCTCCTCAGATACAGTAGAGGCGTGTACATGCCACCCCGTGAAGACATCGTTCTGACGAAACGTACGTAGGGCCGGATCAGAACGTTTGCTGACGAACACGCCACCCACGATCGTTTGTTTGCGGCTTGTGGGATCCCGAGACAAGCCGAAGCCGGTCGGGGACATGCTTTCGTGAATAATCCCTAGTGTTGGGTTGGACACTTTGTACATGTGAGTGTAACCTGTTTTTATTACTTCAGCTTCGTTCCCTTTTCTTTTCATATGATGGTCGGAGCACACTTGGGGAATGGTTAAATGAAACGAGATTGCTGGTTCATAGAGAGACCAGCCATTCCGTCTGGTGAGTTCATTTAGTGAGCTTGGTGGAGGAACACACAGAGTGTTTTTAGAAGAGTCACTTACACACTAGGATTTCTGTATGGATTTTGGCTTAAGAATGATGCACATGAAACCGAAGATTTTTTTTTTATGGCAACAGTTTATGGACTATAAGACTTTTTATACATATGGTTTACATTTCTGTCACTTTTAGCACATTGTTTGCAAAGGATTGTACATTTTGATATGCACTTTTTCAAATCGTTCAGCATATAACAATGTATCAATTGTCTATAAGAGTTTTTTCACATAGATGTTTTTTTCAGATGGTCAGTTAGTGGGGAGTCACAGGAGCCACTCTGTGACCATTATACACCCAATTTATATTGACTCTATTGTTCATTTAGAAATCACTAGGAGGAATTAACACTAAAGGGTTTATAGGGCACATAGTTAAAATTTTAGTGTTGTTGCGCTGCCTCCCCTACTCTCACATCATAGGCACATTGGGACTAGCAGGATGTTAGTCACATGACTACCAGGTGAAAGTAAAAGCCCAAAAAAAGAGAACTAATGTTGCTTCATCTAAGGACTGGTAAGCTCCATTAACTAATAGGCCAACCAGCTCATTAAATTCACAGTAGAAATATGAATTATCCTTGATACAGTTTTATGTGAGCCACTGATTTTATCAACCAATTCCTCGTCTTTAGGGCGCAGTGAAAATGATATCCAGACGCTCTTTCACAAACTCATCATTGCTATGGCTTTGGTTGCAAGTTGCCTTACAAAGATTGTTGGTCTACAATGTGTTTTTTGTAATAAATTGATTTTATCATTCAACTGACCTGATAAGCAGTCATGTGTCTTTGCATGTTTTCTTAAATAATGCCTCCTGACATTGTACACTCAATACAGTAATTTATTCTTGATATAATAGACAAAGCATAGTCATTGTGCTTAATCCCAAACACAGTTATTATTCTTGCAACTTTTAAAAACCCTGCATTCACTTTTTTTTCCAGTGATCGTTTCATTAGGTCTCCATCAAACGGCCATCCGGGGCTGAACACTTCCCAGTGCAGTGTATTTATGTAAGCGGTTCAGCAAGGTATTTGTGCAGTACATCAGCACTGGACAGGAAACCTGTACAAATGAAAACAGGTTGACACTATAGCAGAGTTTGCTGAGAAATGCGATGATCTGGGCAGTCTATGACCTTGGAGGGCCATGTGAATGGAGCCCTAAGGTGTTATGCATGTCCATTGTTTTTTCATTTGCATAATATTTTTATTCCTATAATTTCTGGTTTTATAATATATTTTTTGTCAGTCTTTTTAGTTATATTTTATGGCTTTAACGTTAAATCTAAGTTGTTGTTCAGATTGCATTAATTATTTACAGCAAAGTACAAAAAATGTCTGTTAACAACAGAAACTAATTCACTAACATCCCCTTCATGTTCTATTTTGTGTTATCACTTGTCCTTGGAAATGATCTAAGACTCTGAAATAATTAGTTTGTGTGGAGTTACACATATCAGTACCCCTGCATTTATAAAGGGAAAGTTAACCAATAATCATTCACCGTTTGAGATAAGTCGCCTACCCCTTCCTCCCTTAATAGCTTTAGACACATGCCGTGTCCTTGAAATTCTTTTCAATTCTATGCCAACAAAGAAGTCAAAATTAATGTGATATATATTTTGTATCAAAAGCAAAAACATAGTAGTGCAAAGTATTTTGCTAATCAGGGTAGAATATGAATGCCAACTTCCTGATAAGGCCTTTGATGGTAGAGTCTTTACACCCTATATAAACTGTGCTTCCTAATTAAAGCCTGGCAGTACTAGGGTCATTGGTTCAAACCCCAACCACAACCCTACCTGCCTGGAGTTTGCACGTTGACCTTGTGCCTGCGTGGGTTTCCTCCGGGTACTCTGGTTTCCTCCTACACTCCACAGATATACTGGTAGGTTGATTGGTTCCTGTCTAACTTGGCCCTAGTATGTGTATGTATGAATGTGAGTTAGGGCCTTTAGATTGTAAGCTCCTTGAGGGCAGGGACTGATGTGAATGTATAATAAATATGTAAAGTGCTGCGTAAATTGATGGAGCTATATTAGTACCTATAATAAATAATAATATTATCATTATTAAACACCTCAGTACTGCGCACGAAAACCCCCTTCCTGTCCAGGCCATTTTTCAGCGCTATCACACTTTGAATGACAATTACTCAGTCATGCAACACTGTAACCATAAGAAATTTGCGTCCTTTTTTTTTTTTTTTACACAAATAGAGCTTTCTTTTGGTGGTATTTAATCATTAGTGTTTTTTTTTATTTTTGTGCTATAAATAATAAAAGATTGAAAAATTTGTGAAATAAAATGCCTTTTTCTTTGTTTCTGTCATAAAATTTTGCAAATTAGTCATTTTTCTTTGTAAATTTTGGCCAAAATTTATACTGCTGCCTATCTTTGGTAAAAAATAACCCAAATAAGTGTATATTATTTGGTCCTTGTGCAAGTTATAGAGTCTACAAGCTATTGTGCCAATCATTGAAAATTGATCACTCCTGATATACTGACGGCCTATCTCATTTCTTGAGACCCTAACAAGCCAGGAATGTACAAATACCCCCAAATGACCCCTTTTTGGAAAGTAGACATTCCAAGGTATTTAGTAAGAGGCATGCTGAATTTTTTGAAGTTGTAATTTTTTCCCACAATTCTTTGCAAAATGAATATTTTTTTTTTCTTCCCACAAAATTGTCATTGTAACAGGCTATTTCTCACACACAGCATATGTATACCACAAATTGCACCCCAAAACACATTCTGCTACTCCTGAGTATGGCAATATCACGTGTCTGAGACTTTTTCACAGCCTGGGCACATACAGAGGCTCAACATGCAAATCACATTTTTGAAGGCCCTGGAGCACCAGGACAATGGAATTGCCCACAAAATGACCCCATTCTGGAAAGCAAACACCCCAACGAATAATCTATGAGGCATAATGAGTCTTTTGAACGGTTCATTTTTTTCCAGTAGTTTTTGGAAAATATGAGAAAAAAATGAAAACGCTTTTTTTTTTTTTTACACAAAGTTGTCCATTTATAAGATATTTCCAACACATAGCATGCACATAGCAAAAATGACACACCAAAATACATTCTGCTATTCCTCCTGAGTATGGCGATACAACATGTGTAAGAATTTTACAAGCATACATTACACATCTCATTTCTCAAACCCCTATTACACTTTTGAAGGTCCTGGAGCACCAGGACAATGGAATTGCCCACAAAATGATCCCATTTTGGAAAGAAAACACCCCAACGTATAATCTATGAGGCATAATGAGTCTTATGAACATGTCATGTTTCTCCAGTAGTTTTTGGAAAATGTGGGGAAAAAATGAAAAACGTATTTTTTTTTTTTTTACACAAAGTTATCCATTTATATATTTCCAACACATAGCATATACACAGCAAAAATGACACCCCAAAATACATTCTACTACTCCCCCCCCCCCACCCCCCCCGAGTATGGCGATACCACATGTGTAAGAATTTTACACAGCCTGGCCACATACAGAGGCCTAAAATTGAACTAGCACCTTCAGGCGTTCTACGATCACAAATTACACATCTCATTTCTCAACCACCTAACTATTATACTTTGAAGGTCCTGGAGCACCAGGAGAGTGGAATTGCCCCCATTTTGGAAAGCAAACGCCACAACGTATAATCTATGAGGCATAATGAGTCGTTTGAAAGTGTCATTTTTTTCCAGTAGTTTTTGAAAAATGTGGGGAAAAAAAATGAAAAATGCTTTTATTTTTACACAAAGTTGTCCATTTATAAGATATTTCCAACACATAGCATGTACATGACACCCCAAAATACATTCTACTACTCCCCGAGTATGGCGATGCCAAATGTGTGAGACTTTTACAGGTGATGTTTACTCATGGGTGTGACGGTCACTGACAGGTGACTGGCGATGGTCACTGATGGGTGACGGGTGTCTGGCGGTGGTCACTGATGGGTGACGGGTGTCTGACGGTGGTCGGTGACGGGTGTCTGGTGGTGCTCACTGATGGGTGACGGGTGTCTGGCGGTGGTCACTGATGGGTGACGGGTGTCTGACGGTGGTCGGTGCCGGGTGTCTGGTGGTGGTCACAGATATGTGACGGGTGACTGGCGGCGGTCACAGATGCGTGACGGGTGACTGGCGGCGGTCACGGATGGGTGTTGGGTGACACGCCACGGTCAGGGACGGGTGACACGCCACGGTCAGCGACGGGTGACACGCCACGGTCAGCGACGGGTGACACGCCACGGTCAGCGACGGGTGACACGCCACGGTCAGCGACGGGTGACACGCCACGGTCAGCGACGGGTGACACGTGACAGGTGCATTTTATGATGTCAGTATGATGACAGGTGCACTTTATGGGGTGACTGTTGGCTGACAGGTGCATTGGAGGGGGCAGGGGGATGTGACAGTGTGTGCTTACTTTACAGATCAGTAATTCACTGATCCCAGCTCTTCTCTCCACACACTAGAAACTGTGTGAGGAGAGAAGAGCTGGTAACAGTGAGTTACCGCTCTGTTTACACTACATGTGATCGGCTGTGAAGTAGATCACAGCCGATCACAAGGTAACAGCTGTCGGCCGGCGGCTGATACCAGTGTCGGTGACAGGCAGTGTTCCCCAATCCCTAGGCATTGCACATACTGCGGCCTGTGATCCAACATTTATGACCATGGCTGAAAGCAGGCACAGCGCGAATTGTCTGCTTCACAGTATGTACGTCAGCAAGTATTTAAAGCTTGGCACTACTTAGGAAAGTTGCTGAATGGTAATCAGCTCTTCCTGTGAACTGACCTTTGCTTCTATGCTGACTGTTGTGTTTGACCCGGCTTGCCTCCTAACTAGGTTTGTATTTGTGTCTACAGCTACTGACCTTTTCTTGCGCCTTGACTTCACCTTTTGCCTGCTGCCTTGGTACCTTTGCTGCCCATCTGATCTCGACCTTAGCCGAGATTTTTACTTTGGTTCTTCTCTACTGTGCCTGATCTACAAAGCAACATTCTGCACAGATCCAGTCTGAAATGCAGCACCACAGCAAGATCCAGACTGTCTCCATTATCCGCTGAATCCAGATTAACCACTGGCAGCCCTGCAACTCCTCATCCAGCACCAACTGCAGGGGGTATTGGCAAGGCTGATGTTAGAAACCACAGGGCCCCATACATCCAACCTGACAGCCCTCCAAATAAACAGTTTACTATGCTTCAGTTGTGAATGAACACAGTGTGTGACCAGTACTGATCACTCATTGTGTTCATTCAGGAATTGAAGGGGCTGGTAAATATGACATATTTAGTGGACTCTTCCCCCACTCTCTATCCTGAAGGATCATATTGTGTGCTTGCAGCTGCCAGTGTGAAGGAGAGGAGGGAAGCCGGCAGAACTGCGGGGTGGGCACAAAGAGAAAAGGTAAATCAAGAAAGAAGAGACCGCACTCCAAAGTCCAGGGAAAAATATTTAATGTGAACCAACAAAAGTGAATGTCCAGGCAGAAAGTACAACAAAGCTGAAGGGGTTAACGCGTTTCACGGATAGTCTGGACCTGCACCTAAATTCCTGGATGATTACAAACCTCCACACCTAGAGCGGGCTGTCCTCCTTCTCCTGCTGGGCACAAAGAGAAGCCTGGGCAGCAGGGGAAAATGTATGGTGTAAATGGTGGGTGATCGGTGCAGCGGGGGGACAATTGCTGGAAGCGATCCCCTGTATGGCTCTCTGCAGCAGCAGCTGAAAGCCAGCAGGAGGCAGAGGAGAAGAAGCCAGCTTTCAGCTACTGCAGAGAGAGCCATACAGGGCATCGGTAACAGTAATTGCCCCCCACCGTGCCAATCACCCTCCCTGCCCACATCTGATTCACCCAGTTGCCTGGGCCCCATACAGCAGGACCAGTAGTACCCCCTTATGCACAGCCCTGGATATTGAGCAGGAGATGTAAGGTAAGCTCACTCATCAAGTTGGCCTTCACCAATATTTCTAACTTTGTGTGGCTTCCAGAAAGAAAAATGCTGTCCTGTTCCTATAAAGACTGCATATAAGTGTTTGTTTATTTTTAAAATCATTGTTATATATACACTATATTAGCAAAAGTATTGGGACAACTGTGTTTACACGCACATGAATTTTAATGACATCCAAGTGCGTAGGGTTCAATATTGAGTTGACCCACCCTTTGCAACTATAACAGCTTCAACTCTTCTGGGAAGGCTGTCCACAAGGTTTAGGAGTGTGTCTATGGAAATGTTCTTCCAAAAGCGCAATTGTGAGGTTAGGCACTGATGTGGACAAGAATGTCTGGCTCGCAGTTACCACTCTAATTCACCCCAAAGGTATTCTATCGGGTTTAGGTCAGGCCAGATAAGTTCCTCCAACCCAAACTCGCTCATCCATGTCTTTATAGACCTTGCTTTGTGCACTGGTCCAAATCATTTGGTGGATGGGGGAGGGGGGATTATGATGTGGGGTTGTTTTTCAGGGGTTGGGCTTAGTCCCTTAGTTTCAGTGAAGGGAGCTCTTAAGGCGTCAGTATACCAAGACATTTTGGACAATTGAATTGCCAACTTTGTGGAAGCAGTTTGGGGATGGTCCTTTCCTGTTCCAACATGACTGTGCACCAGTGCACAAAGCAAGGTCCATATAGACATGGATGAGTGAGTTTGTGGTGGAGGAACTTAACTGGCCTGCACAGAGTCCTGGCCTCAACCCAATAGAACACCTTTGGGGTGAATTAGAGTGGAGACTGAGAGCCAGGCCTTCTTGTCCACATGAGTGCCTGACTTCACAAATGGCTTCTGGAAGAATGGTCACACATCCCCATAGACACACTCCTAAACCTTGTGGACAGCCTTCCCAGAAAAGTTGAAGCTGTTATAGCTGCAAAGGGTGGGCCAACTCAATATTGAACCCTACGGACTAAGACTGGGATGTCATTAACGTTCATGTGTGTGTAAAGGCAGGTGTCCCAATACTTTTGGTAATATAGTGTATCTGCACTTTACACTACACTGTGGAGGGACAGCACTATATAAATCAATAAATAGATGCACAATGGTTAATCCTCAGAGTGCACATCTGTAGAGAGTATGGGAATCGTGGGAGTTTGTGTGCACAATGGCTGTTGGGTGTTTGGCCTGGTGTAACTGTGCTGGCTATTGCCTCAGCAAGCTGCTTGCAGTTTCATCAGCCTTGCTGCTTCCCTTGGGATGGCTTCCACTGCTCATTAACTCCAGGATCTTGTCATCTGTGGGTATGAATGGATGCATGGCTGGCAACAAATGGCTTTTTTTTTTTTTTTTTTGGTTAATTATTAGCTGTGCATGTCTGCATACATGCCTCTCCTTCTCTATATTGCCATTATGTCCCTTATTTAAAGCCATGATATAAAAGCAACATAACTATTGTTTGCTGAAAGCATATATGAAGCAAATAGAAGCAACCAGGAACACGAAGAGATCTGATTAGGAGTATCAGTTAAAGATAAAAAAATTCTCCAATATGCAGTTCAAAAGTCATATGTTCCTTGTTGGCTTCATTTCATGTTGCACGCTGCATACACTTTATCACTTATCTATTTTAACATATGTTGTAGTATACAGTTCTCATAAGCGTCAATTTACAGGTGGCAGTCACAGGACAGGGAGTTGGGGAGCAAATTTACCCAGCAGACACCCCAATAAAATCTAACAGAGGTTATAACCCTCCCCAAATATATCAAAAATAAGGAGAAAAAAAAAAGATTCACTTTCATGTCAACAAAAGTGTTGTCTGTCTTACAGATCAGTCTTGTGCCTTAAACCTACAAGCTTATTTAGTTGAAAATATTTTTGAGAAAAAGAGTTATTAAATATGCAAAGACACACATGAACGCAAGGAGCAGAGCCTGGTTAGAAGTATGAGGAGGTTAAAGTGCAAAGACCTTGGATTGGGTGCAGGTGGAGGGAATTGGGCTTAGAGACAGTATCTCTGCTGAAAAGAATTCTCTTTCACCGTACAGACTAGGAAACATGAATTTTTAAATTTGCCTGGCCTGTGTCATCTCAAAGAGTCTATTTAGCACTCCTTATCTTGGACTACAAGTCAATTAGTGCCTGTGTTTTGATGCTGAAGACAGTAGGAGTAGTTGAGCAGTTTAACAAAAGACAACGGGCAGGGCTGACACCACTCAGTCCATTATTATTAGTATACAGGATTTATATAGCGCTAACAGTTTGCACAGCGCTTTACAACATTAGGGCAGACAGTACAGTTACTGCGAGCCAGGCCTTCTTGTCCAACATCAGTGCCTGACCTTTCAAATTTGCTTCTGGAAGAATGGTCAAACATTCCCATAGACACTCCTAACCCTTGTGGACAGCCTTCCAAGAAGAGTTGACGCTGTTATAGATGAAAAGGGTGGGCCAACCCAATATTGAACCCTATGGAACAAGACTGGGATGCCACAAAAGTTCATGTGCATGTAAAGGCAGGTGTCCCAATACTTTTGGTAATATAGTGTGTGTGTGTATATATATATATATATATATTGTAGGAGACTAGCTCTTGTGGTTCACCACTCCTGGGAAAAGGGTAGCAGGAAGACCAACTTTACTTAAAAGTCTGGCAGGTAGCCAGGTGTATTGTGGTAAAAGGTTGCTCAAAACAAAACCTTGCCACCTGGCACTAAACTATTACAGACAGAATACCTCTCTATATGATGTTGGGCTGGTCCCTGACATCTACAAACGAACAAACAAAAGCAAACCTTTTCCTTTTTGCAGTCTTTTAGAGGAACCAAACACGTGCTCTTAGCTCCCTCAGTCTAGCTGGCTGAGCTCCTGTCAGATCTCTTCCTGGTCGTTCTATGCAGCTGGAGAGGTTTGAGTGGACCAGAAAGTCTGGGGCGGAACCAGCTCTGCCACGGTGGCCGGCAAAACCCGGGTCCGACTCCTTCTAATCGCCTCCAAATGATCACATGCGAGGCGACAAGTATCGCCCGTCCATTGTGGTGCTTCGCATAACGTCACAATATATACATACAGTATCTCACAAAAGTGAGTACACCCCTCCCATTTATGTAAATATTTTTTTCCATCTTTTCATGTGCAGCACCTGCAAGGTCCCCCTGCTCAAGAAAGCACATGTACAGGCCCATCTGAAGTTCACTAATGAACATCTGAACATGGGCGTCCGCAGAAATTTTTTCGGGGGGGGGGGCATCATTTTAAGGTCACCCATGCTATGCCGCTTTTTGATATCACATTATCGCGGTCAGAGACTGCAGACATAGTACAGCAGATGGTCAGAGACTGCAGACATGGTACAGTAGACGGTCAGAGACTGCAGACATATTACAGGAGATGGTCAGAGACTGCAGACATAGTACAGGTGATGGTCAGAGACTGCAGACATAGTACAGGAGATGGTCAGAGACTGCGGACATGGTACAAGAGACGGTCAGAGACTGCAGACATTGTACAGGAGATGGTCAGAGACTGCAGACATACTACAGGAGACGGTCAAAGACCACAGACATAATACAGGAGATGGTCAGAGACTGTGGACATACTACAGGAGATGGTCAGAGACTACAGACATAATACAGGAGATGGTCAGAGACTGCAGACATAAGAGGACATGATACAGACGTCAGAGACTGGTAGTGGACACGATACAGACGTCAGAGTCTGGTAGAGGACATGATACAGACGTCAGAGACTGGTAGAGGACATAATACAGACATCAGAGACTG
>BLSH010433520.1:233926-261815 GCA_018402905.1 Glandirana rugosa | reverse complement strand
TCTAGACCCCAGATCATCTGGGGTCTAGAGAAGAAACGGGAGTTTTCGTAGACTAGTTTGGTTCTAGTGAAACTAGTCTACGAACAAATTCGGGCATTGCTGAAATGTACTCTGGCTTCGTCAGCTCCTATATGGCGGCTTTGACCACTCCGTAAGTATGGTGAACGATGTGACCCCTAGGGGGGAGGTTTGGAAAAATTTCGAGGTACTTGACTTCGTATTATGGTGGTTTTTTCGTGACATACGTATAAACGAAGATGTTATGACTTATCGACTATATATATGTCCCACCCGGTAAATATACCTATGTGGAATTATTTTACCCTTACCAACCACTATAATTGAAGGACAAACACCGTGTAATCATATACACTCCCCCCTTTGAAAAGTTCAACCCACCACTGGTACCGCCGTTAAAACTTCAGCCGGTAAAACTTAGGTTGAAAACAAAAAAATTATCCTTCTCCCTTTCCCCCCTCACATATACTAATGTGCCACAAACAGGAAGTTAATATCACCAACCATTCCCATTTTATTAAGGTGTATCCATATAAATGGCCCACCCTGTATATATATCAGCTATTCAGTATTGTAGAAGCAAATATGCATACAGTGCTTTTTTGGTGGTATTATGCTTCAGTTCATGGAGCTTTAAAAAGGTTTGGAGGGGGGATCCCCAGTGTAGCAAGTGGTATGAATGCCTCACCAGTTTCGGCGGTATATCCTCGACTGCTTCGGTCTCATGTAAAGTCGTTACGGGCTTAAACAAGCATCTGATCAAAGTGATCTTGGTTTGATCAGATGCTTTTGAGGGCAAAGAAGAGATCTGGGGTCTACTAGACCCCAGATCTCCCCATAAACAGGACCTGTCACGGCCCATGCTATGACAAAGAATGTTGTTAATCCCTTTTTAACAGTAATAAAAGAGATTTAAAAAAAAACAAAAAAAAAATAAAGATACAATGTAAACACTTTTTTTCTTTAATTTAAAATAAAATAATAATAATAAAAAAAATGTAAAGCACCACGTTCCCCCATGCAAATGTGAATGCACATGGAGGTCCCGCATGCTTATGTAAATAGCGATTACTCCACACATGTGCAGTCTCCCATATATCAAAGTGAGGGAAATAATTTTAGTGCCAGAGCTCCTCTGTAACTCTAAACTGATAACCTATATAGGTGTTTTTTAAGCGCCGCCTATGGAGATTTTTAGGTACCGTAGTTTGCGCCATTCTGTGGGCGGACGCAATTTTAAAGTGTGACATGTTTGGTATCTATTTACTCAGCGTAACATCATCTTTAATATTCTACCAAACAATTGGGTATTATATTATGTTTTTGTGCATTAAAACTTGTTAAAGTTTATTTTTCCTAAAAAATTAGCGTTTAAAAAAACTGCTGTGCAAATAGCATGTGACATAAAAAATATGTAACACCCACCGTTTTATTTCCTAGGGCCTCTGCTTAAAAAATATATATAATGTTTGGGTGTTCTAGCAAAGAAACACAGATTTTTTACAAGTAGTTAACCAAGGAGGGAGTAGAACGCCGTTCTGCACAGCATCGTGCGCAGCATGATGACATCGCCGTGAAAAGCGAAAATGATGTCACTATAGAAACAAACAAGCATTCAGAGATCTCTCCTGATGTCACCCCCATAAGAGGAGCAGAAAAAAACATATAGAAGCATCCTCCAAACTGGATCCAGAGAGCAGATGCAAAAATATAGCATAGTACAAACACTGAACATGACAAAATAACACAAAACAAACATGAAAAAATGTATTGACATAACATGCAATTAATTCGCACTACAACTGTGCTGCAGGGATTAAATCTGTATGCATATACGTAATCAAATATATCTATCTAGAAAAATATAAATATCAAAATACTTTTTAAATAATCAAATAGTGCCTGAAGGACCATTGTGTGTTGCTTACAGTCTGACACATCCTGGTATGTATATTCATTACATTAAACATGTTCATAAACATATTCCAGAAGTTCTGAGTGAATATCCACAAAATATATACATAGATTAAAAAGTGTCAAAAAACAGTCCCACGGTCCACATATCTGTGTTTTGTCTATGTAGAAGGCTCTATAGGTGCAGACCAGCATGTAGACCATGCCCACAGACCCGCATATCGTCTTATTCAGACTTCTCACAAACATCTACATGAACATATACTGTATATGACATCTCTACATAAAATCTCAAAATGTCCCCTGCGGCATGCCATTTTTGTCTGGAACCCAACAGGGACATTTGTTGTATGAAATTTTGGGCCTTGGAATCGGTTGACCCACATCCTCGAGGTGGAGATTTGGACTAGGTTGTCTTGCAGAGAGAAGCCAGGTGGATATGGGAACTTATTGCAACCAATCCACCTGGTTTATACGATAGGCTGAGCTTTGGCCCCCTTCCTGGATGTATAAGTGTACAAGGCAATATTGGCCTCCCCCTTTGTGGTTTCCCCTCTTTTTTTGACACTTTTTAATCACTTTGGATATACACTCAAAACTTCTGGAATATGTTTGGGAGCATATCTTAATATTGTAATGAATATACAGTGGGTATAGAAAATAATCACCCCCTATAAAATAGTCACATTTTGTTGCTTTGCAGCCTGACATGAAGACAGACACGGTTTTTGTTTTATCCAGCTGTATTTACTATAGCATCCAAGTGAAAGATATAACACCAACATGTAAGAAAAAAAAATCAAAAACAGATTCACTGAGTTGGAAAAAGGACCACCCCCTTGTGTCAGTATTTTGTTGAACCACCTTTTGCTTTAATTACCGCCTTTAGACTGTTGGGATATGTCTCTAACTACCTCCGCACATATAGACTTTGTAGTCTTTGCCCACTCTTCTTTGTAGAAGTGATCAAGTTCAGTTAAATTTGATGGTGACAGATTGTGGACTGCAACTTTATAGGAACATAGGTGGTCAGTGTTGAAGACGGCAACCCAATCCACATACACAATGATACTAGGCAAAAGGAAGGATCAAGATGGACCTACCCCATCAAGATAATTGAGAACAGATAGGACTTTATTGGATCAGTTGCGGTCTTGAGTGAACACAATGATGCAGATGCTTATTAAAAGAAAAGCATTTATTGATTACAGTTTGATAAAATGTATTTCATAAAATATGTACAGAAAAATGTATCATACATAGAGTTGAGCGAACCCGGACTGTAAAGTTCGGGTCCGTACCGAACTTTGGGGTGTCCGGGACCCGGACCCGAACCTTTCAAAAAAAGTCCGGGTTCGGGTCCGGGGTTCTGGTATTTTATTACATGTGTTGAATAGCTGCCAAGGGCAGCCAATCAACAAGTGTTTCACTGGTTTTCCCTAGAAGCCATCACAGCCATGCCTACTAATGGCATGACTGTGATTGGCCAGTGCACCATGTGACCCAGCCTCTATATGGGGCTGGAGTCACTGTGCTGCATGTCATATGCTCTCAGGCTAGTTTAGGGAGAGGATGCTGCTGGCTCTGTGAGGGACAGATTGCAAATATTATAGAACGTCTCATCCTGCATTACTGAACGATCTGATTGTGGACTAGGGAGAGATACTAGTACTGCTGCTTTGAGGGACATATTGCAGACCTCATCCTGCTGCACAGAACGATCTGACTGGACTAGGTAGAGTCTGTGGCTTTAAGGGAAAGATTATTGTTCTAAAATCATCATCGAGTTGTACAGGGAAAGGTTCCAGTTGTTGCTTTAAGGGAAAGATTATTGTTCTAAAATCATCTCCAAGTTGTACAGGGAAAGGTTCCAGCTGTTGCTTTAAGGGAAAGATTAGTGTTCTAAAATCATCTCCAAGTTGTATAGGCGAAGTTTCTTCCAGCCGCATAGAAGCCATATTATTGTTATAAAATCATCTTCAAGTTCTATAGGGAAAGTGTATTCTAGCCACATAGAGACATATTATTGTTATAAAATCATCTCCATTACAACTTGGAGATGATTTTCTAACAATAATATGGCTCTATGCGGCTAGAATACACTTTGCCTATAGAACTTTGTGATGATTTTAGAACAATAATATGGCTCTATGCGGCTAGAATATACTTTGCCTATACAACTTGGAGATGATTTTAGAACAATAATCTTTCCCTTAAAGCAACAGCTGGAAATTTCCCCTATACAACTTGGAGATGATTTTAGAACAATAATCTTTCCCTTAAAGCAACAGCTGGAAACTTTCCCTGTACAACTTGGGAGATGATTTTAGAATCTAAAATCATCTCCAAGTTCTATAGGGAGAGGTTCCTGCTGTTGCTTAAAGGGACAGATTATTGTTTCTTGCACAAAATTAAAAAGTGCATCTACATAGCTGGTTTAAAAAAACAAAAAACAAAAAAAAACAGTGTTGGCTACCTCCTCCTCCTCCACCGCCACTTTCACTGCCTCCTCAACCTCCAACTCCACATCCACCTCCATTTTTGATTTTTTTTATGTGATTTTAGCTTAAAAATTATTTTAAGTTATTTCCCTATCCCCATTTCTTTGTAGGGCACTTGTCCAACTCTTACCCCCATTTTCCTTCCTTTTGCAGACCTCTAGGACTTGCCAGGACTTTGTTACAGCCATTTTTGTGCCTAAAAGTTCGGGTCCCCATTGATTTCAATGGGGTTCGGGGTCCGGGTCAAAGTTCGGCTCAAGTCCGGACCCGAACCCGGACTTTGTCCGTAAGTTCGGCCGAACCTGCCGAACCTGGACTTCCAGAGGTTCGATCAATTCAATCACACACGTTACATAACCATACAGAAACTGTGTATTAACAAGATGATACGTGGAATAACGATCAGCGTTTCACAATGATATTGCTTCTTCAGGATCATCCCACTTCTTTGTAAATATCCTTTTCACCATTTCACCAGACACATGGCGCCGTGCAATTTAGGTCAGAGATAACGCCCCCAGATCGACCAGCCCTGTCTGGCGAATGTTGGATTGTCCTTTTAGGGGTAGCGTCCCTTTCCAGTATTGATCTTGAATCCGGAAGGACCGGAGAACCACGGCAGCAGAGTGCCCAAGCCTCCTGTGCACTGCATTCTTTATCATTCCACAGATTTTCAGGGGTTTAAGTCTGGGCTCTGACTAGGCCATGCAAGGATGTTCACCTTTTTCTCCTTAAACCACTGTGTGGTCATTTTTGCTGTGTTCTGTGTCATGTTGGAAGGGAAACCTTCTTCCCATTGACAACTTTCTGGCAGCAGATTTTCCTCAATCCTCTATCCTGACAAGTACCCCAGTCCCTGCTGCAAAGAAACACCCCCCATAACAGGATATTACCACCTCCGTGCTTTACTGTAGGAATTATGTTATTTGGATGGTGAGCTGTATTGGATTTCCACCAGACATATCGTTTGGTGTTAAGGCCAAATAATTACATTTTAGTTTCATCTAACCATAACACCTTTTTCCATGTGGCCTCAGAATCTTCAAGGTGCGTTTTGGCAAAGCTCAGCCATGGCTGCACGTAGCCTTTCTTGAGTGGCTTTTTTCTTGCATCCCTCCCATACAAGCCATATTTGTGGAGAATTTGTGATATTGTCACATGCACACAATTACCACTCTGTCATAAATTCCTGCAATTGCTTCAGAGTTGCTCTAGGCCTCTTGGTAGCCTTTCTGACCAGTTTCCTCCTGGCTCTTTCATCCAGTTGAAGCGATGTCCTGATCCAGGGAGGGTCTGTGTTGTACCAAATACCTTCCACTTCTTAATAATAGATTTTATTGTGTTTCTAGGCATTAATATAGCCTTTGATTTTTTTGTATTCATTTCCTGCCTTGTGCCTGTCCACAACTTTATCCCAGAGATCGTTTGACAGTTCCTTGTTAACCATAGTTGATTGTTTGCTTCAGTTGCACTACAGGGACTGAAATGCTCCCGGAAAGCTCTTTTCATGCTGAGCTAATCAAAATGACCACAGCTGATCACAGTTGAAATTCAAACAGCTTTGTGTGCCATTGAGAAGGTGATTAAACACATGATTGAGTTTACATGTCATTTTTAGGAGGGGGTGATCCTTTTACTAACTCAGTAAATCTGTTTTTGAATTTTTATATTTTTTTCTGACATGTTGGTGTTATAGCTTTTACCTGGATGCAGTAAATACAGCTGGATAAAACAAAAACTGTGTCTTTCTTCATTTAAAGCTGCAAAGTAACAAAATGTCATTATTTCAAAGGGAGGGTGATTCTTTTCGAAACCCACTGTACATACAAAGATTTGTCAGACTGAATGCAACACACAACGGTCCTGCAGGCACTATTTGATTAAAGTGGCTGTAAACCCTTACATACAGTATCTCACAAAAGTGAGTACACCCCTCACATTTTTGTAAATATTTTATTATATCTTTTCATGTGACAGCACTGAAGAAATGACACTTTTCTATAATGTAAAGTAGTGAGTGTACAGCTTATATAACAGTGTAAATTTGCTGTCCCCTCAAAATAACTCAACACACAGCCATTAATGTCTAAACTGCTGGCAACAAAAGTGAGTACACCCTTAAGTGAAAACATCCACATTGGGCCCAATTAGACATTTTCCCTCCCCACTGTCATGTAACTTGTTAGTGTTACAGGGTCTCAGGTATAAATGGGGAGCAAGTGTTAAATTTGGTGTTATCACTCTCACTCTCTCATACTGGTCACTGGAAGTTTAGCATGGCACCTCGTGGCAAAGAACTCTCTGAGGATATGAAAAAAAGAATTGTTGCTCTACATAAAGATGGCCTAGGCTATAAGAAGATTGCCAAGACCCTGAATCTGAGCTGCAGCATTGTGGCCAAGACCATACAGCAGTTTAACAGGACAGGTTCCACTCAGAACAGGCCTCGCCATGGTCGACCAAAGAAGCTGAGTGCACATGCTCAGCTTCATATCCAGAGGTTGTCTTTGGGAAATGGACGTATGACATCCACCCAGAATGAGAGTCCTTCCGTCATTGGACGGTGGGTGATGGGAAGTGGTTAAAGTGGATCCAGAGGACAGATATATGGGGCTGCCACTGCTGACATGTTTTTAACCACTTCAATACTGAACGCTTTTACCCTGTTTGTGCCCAGGCCAATTTTCAGCTTTCAGCACCGTCACACTTTGAATGACAATTGTGCAGTCATGCAACACTGTACCCATATTACATTTTTATCACTTTTTAACATAAATAGAGCTTTCTTTTAATGATATTTAATCACCACTGGGTTTTTTATTTTTTCCAAAAAAATAATTTTGTAAATAAATAACCCTTCTTCATAAATATAGGCCAAAATTTATATTGCTACATTTCTTTGGTAAAAATAACCTAAATCAGTATATATTATTTAGTCTGAAGGAAAGTTAAAGTCCACAAATTATTGTAAATCTCAAAATCGATCAATCCTGATGTACTGACGGTCCATCTCATTTCTTGAGGCCCAAAAATGCCAGGACAGTTCAATTATCCCCAAATTATCCTTTTTTTTGGAAATCAGACAGTCCAAGGTATTTAGTAAGAGGCATGGCGAGTTTTTTTGAAGTTGTAATTTTCACAATTTTTTGGAAAATGAAGAAATTTAAAAAAAAGATTTTTTTTTTCCCGCAATTTTTTTTTACATACTGTCACCAGTGCAGTACAGCATCATCATACAACTGGCGTGGCAGTGATCAGGGACACTGGCTGGTGACAGTATGTAAAAATAAAAAAAAAACATGTTTACTTGCGGCCTAATATATTCCATCAACTTACATACAGTGACCAGAGCAATACAGTGTTACCTAACACTGTCCTACTCTGGGGAGGTGATCAGGATTTTTTTTTACAAACTATGATTGCTTATAACTGTGCATTTTAGTTATAAGCAACCATTTTTTTCTGAATGAAAATTACTCAGGTGTACTCAGGCTAATCACATGGTACAGATGGGCTGTGATTGGCCCTGTCTGTATCATGTGATGACTGTGAGCAATCACAGAGCTCATCACAATAGTACACAATGAAAGGCATGTAACAAAGCCTTTCATTGTGTTCAACTGTCTTGTGATCTGCTGTGGTTCGCCACAGTGATCACATGGTATCAGCAGCGGGATGGTACAGTGATTGGTCATCGGCCGTGTCTGATGGACACAGCAGGTGACAGATCATGCCAGAATGCGGGCCGCGGGGCGTGCGTGAGTTAAATATATAACAACACACAGTCATTAATGTCTAGACCGCTGGCAACTAAAGTGATTACACCTCTAAGTGAACGTGTCCAAATTGGGCCCAATTAGCCATTTTCCCTCTGCGGTGTCATGTGACTCATTAGTGTTACAAGGTCTCAGGTGTGAATGGGGAGCAGGCATGTTAAATTTGGTGTTATCACTCTCACTCTCTCATACTGGTCACTGGAAGTTCAACATGGCACCTCAATACAAAGAACTTTCTGAGGATCTGAAAAAAAGAATGGTTGCTCAACATAAAGATGGCATAGGCTATAAGAAGATTTGCAAGACCCTGAAACTGAGCTGCAGCTCAGTGGCCAAGACCACACAGCGGTTTAACAGGACAGGTTCCACTCAGAACAGGCCTCGCCATGGTCGACCAAAGCAGTTGAGTGCACATGCTCAGCGTCATATCCAGATGGTGTCTTTGGGAACTTTGGGAAATAGACGTATAAGTGCTGCCAGCATTGTTGCAGAGGTTGCAGGGGTGGGGGGGTCAGCCTGTCAGTGCTCAGACCATACGCTGCACACTATATCAAACTGTTCTGCATGGCTGTCATCCCAAAAGGAAGCCTCTTCTAAAGGTGATGCACAAGAAAGCCTGCAAACAGTTTGCTGAAAACAAGCAGACTAAGGACATGGATTACTGGAACCATGTCCTGTGGTCTAATGAGACCAAGATAAACTTGCAATGAGATTAGCCTTGCAATGAATGAAATCCACACAGGTATATCTTCAATTTATGTATAGTTTACTGAGCAATAGCAGTGTACACAGGATCACAAGGCCTCAATGGCAGAATGTCAAGTTCAAAGAATAAACATGGTTTTCATATGGTATCTGTTACATTACACTATTCTATATCTTGGGCACATTTCCAGTGGGAAGGGAAAAACTCTGATTCTCAGCCAAAAAGCCACTAAAATAACATGAAAGAAAACCCATAATATAAAAGAAAAAGGCATAACCAAAAGATACAAGGCCAAAGTCTTTTTTTCAGATCCTCAGAAAGTCAGATGGTGTCAAGCATGTGTGGCGGCAAGCACGTGAGGAGTACAAAGACAAGTGTGTCTTGCCTACAGTCAAGTTTGGTGGTGAGAGTGTCATGGTCTGGGGCTGCATGAGTACTGCCAGCACTGGGGAGCTACAGTTCATTGAGGGAACCATGAATGCCAACATGTACTGTGACATACTGAAGCAGAGCATGATCCACTCCCTTCAGAGACTGGGTCGCAGGGCAGTATTTCAACATGATAATGACCCCAAACACACCTCCAAGACGACCACTGCCTTGCTAAAGAAGCTGAGGGGACAGGTAATGGACTGGCCAAGCATGTCTTCAGACCTAAACCCTATTGAGCATCTGTGGGGCATCCTCAAACAGAGGGTGGAGGAGCACAAGGTCTCTAACATCCACCAGCTCTATGATGTCATCATGGAAGAGTAGAAGAGGACTCCAGTGGCAACCTGTGAAGTTCTGGTGAACCCCATGCCCAGGAGGGTTAAGGCAGTGCTGGAAAATAATGGTGGCCACACAAAATATTGACACTTTGGACATTTTCATTTAGGGGTGTACTCACTTTTGTTGTCAGCAGTTTAGATATTAATGGCTGTGTGCTGAGTTATTTTGAGGGGGCAGCAAATTTAAACTGTTATACAAGCTGTGCACTCACTGCATTACATTATAGCGAAGTGTCATTTCATTTTTTCAGTGTTGTCAGATGAAAAGATATAATAAAATATTTACAAAAATGTGAGGGGTGTACTCAATTCTGTGAGATACTGTATATAGCTGGGCTGAAATTAGGGAAAATTTTCAATCCAGAGCCTCAGAAAGTTTTTTTGCACACTGGCCTATCTCAGAGCTTACTGGAAAAGCTTACAACCCAACGTTCTGATTTTGAACGCATCTGCTACTATTCAACTCACTCTGCCAAGCTGATTCTTATCATTTATTCCCAGCTCAGTTGAGCAACCAAACAAATGGACCATGCCTACATTTTCAGGAGGGAGAAGGACCTGGCGACAAATTTGATCTAGGATCACTTCATGCTCCATAAACATAACCATTGCCTAATCTGCATTTAAAACTGTCACTATGCGGTACATGGTCCTATCCTGATTGGTACAACTCCTCCCTTCACTTACCAATAAGCATCTCTGTGGCTGCAATGATATAGGGGATAGGAGATATAATGCACATCTGGTGGACCTGCCTTATGCATAGCAGACTTTGGACTAAATAATTTAAACTTTTACAAAACCAATTTAATTGCCCTTTTCCAAGAGAAGGTTTATGCTCCTTCATCTTAAACCCCCGACCCTCACAAAGACTCAATTTAAACTAACTACTTACAGCCAGATCCATAAATATTGGGACATCGACACAATTCTAATCTTTTTGGCTCTATACACCACCACAATGGATTTGAAATGAAACAAACAAAATGTGCTCTAACGGCAGACTTTCAGCTTTAATTTGAGGGTATTTACATCCAAATCAGGTGAACGGTGTAGGAATTACAAGTTTGTATATGTGCCTCCCACTTTTTAAGGGACCAAAAGTAATGGGACAGATTAACAATCATAAATCAAACTTTCACTTTTTAATACTTGGTTGCAAATCCTTTGCAGCCAATTACAGCCTGAAGTCTGGAACGCATAGACATCACCAGACGCTGGGTTTCATCCCTGGTGATGCTCTGCCAGGCCTCTACTGCAACTGTCTTCAGTTTCTGTTTGTTCTTGGGGCATTTTCCCTTCAGTTTTGTCTTCAGCAAGTGAAATGCATGCTCAATCAGATTCAGGTCAGGTGATTGACTTGCATAAAATTCCACTTCTTTCCCTTAAAAAACCCTTTGGTTGCTTTCGCAGTATGCTTCGGGACATTGTCCATCTGCACTGTGAAGCGCCATACAATGAGTTCTGAAGCATTTGGCTGAATATGAGCAGATAATATTGCCCGAAACACTTCAGAATTCATCCTGCTGCTTTTAGCAGAAGTCACATCATCAATAAATACAAGAGAACCAGTTCCATTGGCAGCCAAACATGCCCACGCCATGACACTACCACCACCATGCTTCACTGATGAGGTGGTATGCTTTGGATCATGAGCAGTTCCTTTCCTTCTCCATACTCTTCTCTTCCCATCACTCTGGTACAAGTTGATCTTGGTCTAAGCTTTTTTAGCTGTTGTTTGGCAAACTCTAATCTAGCCTTCCTGTTTTTGAGGCTCGCCAATGGTTTACATCTTGTGGTGAACCCTCTGTATTCACTCTGGTGAAGTCTTCTCTTGATTGTTGACTTTGACACACATACACCTACCTCCTGGAGAGTGTTCTTGATCTGGCCAACTGTTGTGAAGGGTGTTTTCTTCACCAGGGAAAGAATTCTTCGGTCATCCACCACAGTTTTTTTCCGTGGTCTTCCGGGTCTTTTGGTGTTGCTGAGCTCACCGGTGCGTACTTTCTTTTTAAGGATGTTCCAAACAGTTGATTTGGCCACACCTAATGTTTTTGCTATCTCTCTGATGGGTTTGTTTTGTTTTTTCAGCCTAATGATGGCTTGCTTCACTGATAGTGACAGCTCTTTGGATCTCATATTGAGAGTTGACAGCAACAGATTCCAAATGCAAATAGCACACTTGAAATGAACTCTGGACCTTTTATCTGCTCCTTGTAAATGGGATAATGAGGGAATAACACACACACCTGGCCATGGGACAGCGGAGCAGCCAATTGTCCCATTACTTTTGGTCCCTTAAAAAGTGGGAGGCACATATACAAACTGTCGTAATTCCTACACTGTTCACCTGATTTGGATGTAATTACCCTCAAATTAAAGCTGAAAGTCTGCAGTTAAAGCACATCTAGATCATTCCATTTAAAATCCATTGTGGTGGTTTATATAGCCAAAAAGATTAGAATTGTGTCGATGTCCCAATATTTATGGACTTGACTGTATGTTTTACTTGCTGCTAAACAAACTATAGCAAGAGCTTGGAATAAAGAATTAACACATTTTATGGAAGTTTATTAGCACACAGACACACATTTTATCCAGTAGAAGCTCACCAGCATTCTCCTGCACATGCAAAAAATTTCTTGCAGTATGTTCCCCATGAATAGACTACACCCACCCTTCCTTACCAACAGCAAGCATTAAGATGAAATACAACATGGAGTTGAGTTATTAACATGTAACAAGATAGAGTCTCAAGGAAGCTATCTTGGTGTAAATGAAATGTGTGCTGCAAGTAAACTATATTCTACATCTTGTGTTCTGAGTTCCTATCTTCTTTTAGTTCTGGCTAGACAATGTAGGAATGAAAGGATGTTGAGGATGTCTATAAATTTAAGCTCATGATTGCAACCATTGTTCTAGATTTATGGGATGGTGGTTAAAAGCAGGTGAATAGGAAAAGACTTTGGCCTTGTACCTTTTGGTTATGCCTTTTTCTTTTATATTATGGGTGTTCTTTCATGTTATTTTAGTGGCTTTTTGGCTGAGAATCAGAGTTTTTCCCTTCCCACTGGAAATGTGCCCGAGATATAGAATAGTGTAATGTAACAGATACCATATGAAAACCATGTTTATTCTTTGAACTTAACATGCTGCCATTGAGGCCTTGTGATCCTGTGTACACTGCTATTGCTCAGTAAACTATACATAAATTGAAGATATACCTGTGTGGATTTCATTCATTGCAAGGCTACACCTCCATGCAGATGACTGGTCTCAGGGGGGTACATACAGAAGGTCTGCACCCCCCCCCCCACTCTCTTCCCCCTTTTCCCATCATAACCTTTTTACTTATCCCTCTTACAACCCTCTTGTGATTTCTTTACTTCACTCTCATTTCCCCTTTTTATTTGTATCTTTTATGGTAAGGGTTTTTTTCTGTCTTTTTGAAAATGGACTACGTACATCCAATTGTCTCAAACTCATTCTGCTAAGGGCATGTAGCCAGAATACCCCCAAGATGCTAAATGTCTGATCCTTTCTATGTAAAGCAAAACTACCTCCCCCCTTTATCTGGAGGTAGTAGATCTAATTAATTTCAAACTAAACTCTTTTTGCTTTTGACCACAGCACCCTGGGCATATTATTTACTACCAATGCTTTAACAACTGACTTTAAACTGTATAACCATACAACTTCTCATGTTAACTGTTGTTTTTCAAAAAACTTTAATAAAATGTTATTGACAATTAAATTAAATAAATGTTTATGGTTCACTGCACAGAAGCATAACTCATGATAAATGGAGTGAATGTCTAATTTGCAAGAGCTTTTAAGCAAACAGGAAGAGGAATACAGTAAACTACAGGATTTCAATTGGTGTCATCCCAATTGCAGTTCTCTGGTCATGATGGTTGTTGGAGGTTCATTTATTGCTGCAGCTGCCTACACTTTGCTCTCAGAAGTCTAACTTATCAGACATTCATTCTCCCATAGTGTGTGTTAAAGGTTGTTGGTTATAGGATTCAGGGCAGTGACCTGGTCCTTTTTTTTTTTTTTTATTTACACGGGTATTTATATACTGTAGCACTATCAATTTACAGATTGCTTTACATGCTAGGCATTTTCATCAGTCCCTGCACTCAAAGAGCTTACAATCTAACGTTCATATCTCACGTATACACACATATCAGTGACAATTTAGACAGGAGCTAACTAACCTACAAGCATGACTTTGGAGTGTGGGAGGAAACCCATGTAAACACAAGGAGAACATGCATACGGGGTGGGAATTCAAATATGCTTACATTTTTGAAATAACCATTTTATAAGACCTAATCGTGCATTTAGGATATACTGAAAGCTGCTCTGTACAACTCTAAACCAACAAAGTATATTCAGCTTCAGAATTTTTACTTTCATTATTATATTCTATTGTAAATAAATTGTGAGTGAAAGAACAGAAAAACACATGTATTTGAAATGGTTATTTTCAGTGTTTTTCCTTTTTATAAAATATTTTTTTAAACATATGCAACATACCTTTGAACTTGATAGACAATGTGACTACTTCGGAAGAGTCAGTTTCCTCCCTCCTTGCAGGTCATAGCCCTCTTCTCTTCCAGAAGTGTCCAATATCTGTATACATTTATTGAAAAATGCAAACATCGCACATAATTAAAATCAAACATCCATCACTAGGGAGTCCCCCTCCATGAAGGATACATCACTATGCACCATGTGGCACATAAACATGTGTGAAAGGTAACACACCATATGAAAGTCAATGTGCAAGGATAGTGGTAAACCCATGAATATGGTATGTCTCTGCTTAGCATGATGGCCGGTGGGGAGACTGATACTCCATGTAACTATTAATATTATACACGATTTATATAGCGCCAACAGTTTACACAGCGCATGTAGAGGGGGTACAGTACAATACAGTTCAATATAGAAGGGACAGGAGGGCCCTGCTCGTAGAGTTTACATTCTAAAAAGGGAGGGGGTTGTGGTACAAAAGGTAATAGCTACGAGGGATGGGTTGATGGGGGTGGCTCAGGTACAGTTCTTAGGTGGGTGAGGGATAGGCTTCCCTGAATAAATGAGTTTTCAGGGATCTCCTAAAGGTGGACAGGGTAGGGGCTGATCGGACATACCGGGGCAGGGAGTTCCAGAGGATGGGAGAGGCTCTGGAGAAGTCCTGAAGGCAAGCATGGGAGGAGGTAATAAAGGAGCTAGAGAGCAGGAGGTCTGGAAGGAGCAGAGGGGACGATTTGGGCGATATCTGCAGATGAGGTTGGTCATGTAGCTGGGGGCGATGTTGTGGATGGCCTTATATGTTGTGGTTAGTATTTTGAATTTTATACGGTGGGGTAGGGGAAGCCAGTGAAGGGATTGGCAGAGAGGGGCAGCAGTCACGGATCAGTTAGTGAGATGTATGAGTCTAGCAGCAGCATTCAGAATAGACTGAAGGGGGAAAAGCCTGTGTAAGGGTAGGCCGCGAGGAGAGAGTTGCAGTAGTCAAAGCGGGAAATAATCAAGGAGTGAATAAGTTGCTTTGTGGTGTCGTTAGTCAGGAAGGGTCAAATTCTGGAGATGTTGCGGAAGTTAAGGCGGCAAGAGGTATTCTACATAGTAGCTGCTAGCATAATTGTGGGGGGGGGGGGGGGGTGTCCTCAGACTGGTGACTGTAGAGAGTGTTTGGCCTGCCAGTCAGTGACTTCACTGGTGCTGATATAAACCAGTGGACCCCAAACAGTGGTGGATGCAGGACACCATGGGGAGATGTCAGCGTCAAGCGGACGTGTGCACTGTGGCCAGTATATCTTACCACCCCACTGGCTGGCTCCAGGGACTGCCCTCACTCAGTGGCATGTAGTCAGTACTTTACTGTCTGCATTACTTCAAGCCTCCCACGCTAAGCTTTCTCACACCTCTAGGCAGAAATCCAGGGAACAAATAGCTGGTGTCTTCCGCGGCTGCCCACTCAACACCTCCCACGACCCGTCATTACTTCCGGGGTGGTTGCCAGCGTCACGGACAGAAGTGCGTTAACGTGTTTCGCTATAACAAATTAATAAACAAAGTAATGAAGGGACGGAGGAGGTGGTGATTGGACACACGCCGGGCAGCCGCAGAAGACACCAGCTATTGGTTCCCTGGATTGCTGCATGGAGGTGTGAGACAGCCTAACGAGGCAGGCTTGAAGTAACGCAGACAGTAAGTGATGACTACAGTACCACAGAGTGAGGGCAGTCCCTGGAGCCAGCTGGCAGGGTGGTAAGATATACTGGCCACAGTGCACATACCTGTTTGACGCTGACAACTCCCCATGGTGCCCTGCTCCCATCACTGTTTGGGTCCACCAGTTCATACCAGCACCAGTGAAATCACTGACTGGCGGCCCATACACTCTACAGTCACCAGTCTGAGGACAACCTCCCTCCCCCTCATTAAGCTAGCAGCTACTATATAGATTACCTCAACATGGAGTATCAGTCTCCCCACCGGCCTCCATGCTAGGCAGAGACATACCATATTCATAAGTTTACCACTATCTTTGCACATTGACTTTCATATGGTAGCAATACCAGCAGCCGGCAGCTAACCACCATACCAGAGATCCCCCCCAGCTACTACACCAGGAACCGATTCCCTTTTTCCACACCCCACCCCGGCTCGAGCCACCAGGGGTGGTTGAAATATCTTAATACCACCTTTTATGATTAATTTATACATGAAATAAGGGGATTCCCCATTGTGGAGTAAGGTGTTACAACTTACCTGGCGTCCGGACGTTCTGTTATTTGTTTTTTGTTTATAGGTTACATGTTTCTTGTGATTGTGTTTTGTATTGTGTTACATTTCACACATGTTTATGTGCTGTATGGTGCATAGTGATCTTCATGGAGAGAGACTCCCTAGTTATGGATGTTTGCTTTTAATCATATGTGTTGCTAGCATTTTTCAATAAATGTATACTATTTTGTCATATACCCGCACTCCGTTGTCATCAATAAGCTTCTTTTGCCCCCATGCTGGGGAATATTTTGGATAAATAGGTGGTTATGCTTGATGACATAACCTATACAGTATTATTGAATTACAGTACTCACCTACTGTGATATAGTTTCTGTATGCTTCAGGATCACAGGTGATCCATTCATAGATAAGTTGTCCATAACTTTAGATACGTGCGTTATTCTATTGGTCATCTTTTACGTTTTCTATTCTATTTTTTTGGGTAAGAATTCCTCTCTAAGTAAAAGCATTTGTACTGGGCGAGGATATAGATAAAGACTAAGTATTATATAAATTGGGATGTGGGTACCTTTACTGTTCAATTTAGAACATAATAACACTGAGTTATATGTCCAGATATAGATAAAGAGATAAGCCAAGCATTCCAGAAAAATGTGACATCCTCATCTAGTCAGGAGGAAGGAATTAAAAACCGGTCTCATTCCTAGAAACTTATATAGAGCATAGAATAATACCAAGGGGTTTGTGAGATAAAGTGGTCCCTGTGGAGCATCTCCATAACAAGAGATTTCTCAACCAATGGAAATCACTCTGCATTAACCACGGGGTGGCAGATATGAAACCGATAGTACAGAAGGAGATAATTCAATTGGGGGAACTCTCCCAACTCATTGAAGATAGTTCAAAAGGATTGGAACCCACGAAGGATTTCCCTAAACATAATGACCAACTCAAAAAGGAAATAGAAAAGGCCCAACAGAATCTAAAATCAAGTAAGCAATCCAAATACAGAAGGGACCTCAGTGACTGGGAAAAGGGACAGATATTCAACCTGACTGATGGACGGTCCAGGAGACCTCTTCACGGCCCAGAGGGAGGAGACCGTATAGTGATACCGATGACAATGCAGACACTCGATCTGTGACTTTTTTAGAGCCAGAGGGGGAAGCAGTAGGGGACAGGGCAGCTTACCCTCAAAATTCAAAACAAAACCAAGGCAGCAACACTGCCCAAGGGGCATGTCCGAAACAACAAACACAAAGGGTGACAGAGAAGGAAGTGAGACATACAAGAAGTCAGAAGACTCAGAAAGACAAATAGACAGTGCTGCATATGAATCAGACATGAAGGTCATCAATATCTCTGGATTCTCTCTAGAGAGGAGACATATTAAATGATTGCAAAGAGGGTTGTCCTTTTCCCCAAATGATGGGATGGATGAGTTTAACATCTATAAGGACATCACTCTTTTTGTACGTAAAGTGTATTTGCGGTTCCTGTATTCCCGGAGGTAAACCCCGGATGAGGCAGAGGTCGCTAACGAAAACGAAAGTGAAAAAGATGGAGAGATTCTGGAGATCTTGAATTCCCTTTTAGAAGAGAATAGAGAAATGGAGATGGAGGGAAACCCCTACAGAAGGAAACCAATTTGCATTTTAAATCCATCAAGATACCCACCTTTGGGAATTACAAATGGCTGAGCCTATTCCTAGACATGGTGCCACCGGATCTACAAAAGGTGGATTGGATGAAGAAGGGCCCAGACAATCTAACGGGAGAGGAGAGATGGGCAATAAGAGAACTGAATGAGGTAAAGGGAATTGTGATTAAACATAGTGATAAAGGGGGCAAAGTCATCCAAATTGACAAAGAACATTACGAAAAGGAAGCCAAGCGCTTAATGGGAGATAGTAGGACCTACAAATGTCTAGATAGCGACCCCTTCCCCGACCTGGTAAAAGAACTCATTGGGAAGCTTAAAGTAGCCAAGGAAGAGGGCCTCCTCAGCAGAAGGGAATTAGAGTATATGCAGATTAAAGAATATAACGTTCCCATTTTCTATATAATACCCAAAATACATAAATCCCTGGAAAATCCCGCAGAAAGGCCCATTGTATCGGCCATAAAGGGACCTCTAGAGAAGATGGGAAGATATCTGGATTCCATGTTAAAGGACATGGTGTTCAGTTTAAAATCTTATGTACAGGACACCAGACATGACCTGAAAAAAATTGCTAACTTGAACATTGAGGAGGAGGTCTGGCTTTGGGCATAGACAATGAGTCCCTGTACACCTCGATCGCCCATAAGTGGGGGGTGTGGGCTGTAGAGAGATTCCTGGAAAGGAGCTACCCTGAGAGTGCACTACAGAATGAATTTCTAGTCCAGATACTCACCCTTGCTCTTGAAAATATTTTTTTTCAATTCTTGAGCAAATATTACCAATGGGTGAAAGGCACCTTGATGGGTGCCCCATGGGCCCCATTATATGCGTGCCTCCACCTTGGACTTTCGGAGGAGGAGGTGGTTTACGGCTCGTCGATGGACCTTGGCCATGTACATACATGGCTCAGGTACATCGACGGCATGCTCCTGATCTGGTGCAGTAATGAGGTTCAACTCCGCAATTTTATTTGGGAGCTCAATGTCAATGATCGCAAAATAAGACTCACCTATACTTGCGATTAACGTGACATTTCTTTGCCTGGATTTATGGCTTGGCATTGAGGGATCCTCGATTGTCACCCGCACCTATAGAAAGGAGCCATCGGCAAACATGCTCCTACGCGCTGAAAGTCATCATCCTAGATCAGGGATATGCAATTAGCAGACCTCCACATGTTGCAGAACTACAAGTCCCATGAGGCATAGCAAGACTCTGACAGCCACAAGCATGACAACCAGAGGCAGAGGCATGATGGGACTTGTAGTTTTGCAACAGCTGGAGGTCCACTAATTGCATATCCCTGTCCTAGATGGTTAAAGAATGGCATTCTGGTAGGCAGTTCTTACACATCAAGAGAAATTACTCTAACCCCAGAGCCTTTAGAAAAGAAAGTGATGACCTCTACAAGCAATTTCGCGAGAGAGGTTACTAACACAGACAGCTGAGGAAGGCAAAACAAAAGGTGGCGCCATATGAAAGGACCACCTTACTTAAAAGGAAGCCCAAGAAAGACAGCAGAGATAACCCTGGCTCAGTCAGGATAATTACCCAATACAGGACCCAGTGGGATACCGTCAGGTAAATTTTAAAAAAGCACTGGGGCATATTAACACACCAGGTTTGGCATACATTGTAAGACCTGGCCCCAACATGGTGGCAAGGAGGGCCAAAAACTTGGGTGAAATCCTGACTAGCTCGGAGTTTACAAAAAGTCCCAATGGGACATGGTTATCCAATTTTCCAAGAAGCAAGGGGATGTTCTCTTGTGGCCATTGTCAAGTCTGCCCGTATGTGGACAGAACCAACACCTTCTGGGGTGCTCATGGGGAGAAAAATGATCAGATACGGAACCTTATCAATTGTGCCACCACTAGGGTCATATATATGCTGACTTGCCCCTGCAACAAAATTTATAAAATTGGAAAAACAAAAAGGCAACTTAGGATCTGCATAGGGGAACACATGCAGGAGATTAGAGAAAAAGATCCCGGCAAACCCTTGGCTAAACAATTCACCAGATTCCATAATGGGAATCTGGACAGTATGTGGGTGAAGGGCATATATGTGCTGAAACTACCCCCCAGGAGAGGACACTTTGATGTGATACTCCAGCAGAAATAAAAAATGGTGGATTTATAATCTAAGATCTTTAGTGCCAATAGGCTTAAACAATGAACTTAACCTTCAGGTCTTTCTGCAGGAGTACCACAGTAAACTCACAGGGTGACATCATGTATGGGAGGGACTGTTGTATGTGTTTTGAGGTGTTGTTCTGAACTTGTATGCAAGTATATGCTTTCTGCACATCAGAAGGTATAGGGCGATGCCAGAAAATAAATATTTGGTATGTTAGCTACCGACCCACATTAGCTGTGCCCATTCGGGAATAACCCATAGACAATCTCCTCCCCTTTTGAACACTATACCTGTCTCCTGTGGTGTGTGGCCTTGTGCATCATGATGGTTCCTTTGTCCCCATTCACAGGAGCTGTTTGAAAAACAACTCCTATGATATAATCTCTCCCCTTAACACAATGCCATACTGCTGTGACAGGACTGGCATGGCAAATAGCTGTGTAAGTCTGTCTGCCTTGTCTCCTCTGTCTGGCATTTTAGTGTTCCACTTTTTCCTCCTTTTGGTTTCCCTTTTTTATTTACATTTTCCCCTCAGTCATCCTTTGCTTTGGTGTTTTTTGTTCCTGGTTTCATTAATTTCTTCTCCTGAAATCCTGCCCAGAAACTGACTAATAAGGTAACCTCTATGAAACATAATCAGCTCTTTTAAGAACATTTACATAAGGGTAGTGCGGTTCGGGGAGGAGTCACATTGATAAGGAGCCCCCGAAGAGCTGTCTGATGTCCAGACAAAGCTACGCATCACGCCAGAGAAACATATTGACGTCACTCCTGTCCATGACGCTGGCAACCACCCTGGAAGTAATGACGGGATGGAGGAGCTGGTGATTGGACACACGTGGTCAGCCGCAGAAGACACCAGCTATTGGTTCCCTGGATTGCTGCCTGGAGATGTGAGACAGCCTAACGAGGGAGGCTTGAAGTAACGCAGACAGTAAAGTGATGACTGCAGTGCCACGGATTGAGGGCAGTCCCTGGAGCCAGCCGGCAGGGTGGCAAGATATACTGGCTACAGTGCACACACCTGTTTGACGCTGACATCTCCCCATGGTGCCCTGCACCCACCACTGTTTGGGGTCCACCGGTTTATACCAGCAACAGTGAAGTCACTGACTGGCGGGCCATATGCTCTCAACAGTCAACAGTCTGAGGACAACCTCCCTCTCCTTTATTAAGCTAGCAGCTACTATATAGACTACCTCAACATGGAATATCAGTCTCCCCACTGGCCTCCATGCTAGGCAGAGACTTACCATATTTATGGGTTTACCACTATCCTTGCACATTGACTTACATATGGTAGCAATACCAGCAGCCAGTAGCTAACCACCATACCGGAGATCCCCCCCAGCTACTACACCAGGAACCAATTCCCTTTTTCTACAACCCACCCTGGCTCGAGCCACCAGGGGTGCTTGAAACATCTTAATACCACCTTTTATGATTAATTTATACATGAAATAAGGGGATTCCCCCTGGTGGAGGAAGGTGTTGAAACGTAAGTGGCGTCCGGACTTTCTGTTATTTGTTTTTTGTTTATATGTTACATGTTTCTTATGATCGTGTTTTGTATTATGTTACCTTTCACACATGTTTATATGCTGCATGGTGCATAGTGATGTATCCTTCATGGAGGGAGATTCCCTAGTTATGGATGTCTGATTTTAATCATGTGCGTTGTTAGCATTTTTCAATAAATTTATACTATTTCGTCATATATCCACACTCTATTGTCATCAATAAGATTCTTTTGCCCCCATGCTTGGGAATATTTTGGATGAATAGGTGGTTAGGCTTGATGATATAACCTATATGGTATCAGGGTATTATTGAATTACAGTGTTCACCTACTGTGATATAGTTTATATGAATTATTATCTGTGCAGGCCCAGAAGCTACATCCTTCTCCTCCCTACATAAACTTTTATATAACTGCCAGGGAATGAGCTAGGGAGGCTTTTACAGATAAAGAACATGACTTAAATATATTAGGTGCACATATAATCCTATAGGAAGATTTTTGAAAAATGAATGATCTAGTGCCAGGGCTTCTTTAAAGCCACAGTGTTATCAATTAGCCCCAGCAAGGTTCTCAAAAGATTTCTTGTTACAGTGCATGTAGGTCCAATGCTTACCTTGCATTTCCTAAAGATTTATTTCAGCCCATAAGGACAGACTGCCTTCTGTATCCAGTGAGGCCCACTGCCATGTTTTCTGCAGATGGGCATCAAATAGTTTGAATAATAATTTGGAAAGTTAACCAAGTATCAGAATTTTTAAAATAACAAGCAGTACTGCAGTAGATAATCCATCACAGACTCCCTTTGGAACCAAGTCAGTTTTTTACATGTAAATCACCTAAAATAAATATGTTCACCATAAATTACATAAAACATTGAAATGAGACAGGACTGATGAAAAAAAAACTGTCAAATAATGATAGAAAATTAAAGTTGACCTGATTCATGTTAACATAAATCTATCCGTCTTACTGGGCTGGACATATAAAAAGTAATAGAAGGGTTGAAAGGATTATTTTTGTAGGAAAAAAAATACGCAGATCGGGCTTTCCTTCAGGAAAGGATAATATTTCTGCCCTTCTATTATTCTTTTTTATCTATCACAGCAAGATCATTAACAGCTTTAAATGAACATTCATGTGTAGGTCCACTTTAAGAAGGACCTTTGAGTAACTTTACAAGTCTTCATGAATAAATTCCTAATATGTCGCAATATATAGCAACAGGATCATTTAAAAAAAAATGCCATGAAATGCCTTTCATCTTTTAAAAAGCAATTGCTGAGCTCCATTCTTAGGCCTCATGCACACAGGATGTAAAAAAAAAGTTCTAAAAATGTCAGTAGCTTTGGAGTGAGTTTTTCAGTTTCTTTCACCGTTTTGCACTAGCGTTTTAGAGCAGTAGCATTCTTTTTTCCAATGGACCAAAAATGTACAAAAATGTTGGTGAGCGGCATTTTTGAGCAGTAGCGTTTTGTTTTCCCCGTCAATGGATCTAAAACGTCCAAAAACATTGGTGAGCGGCGTTTTTACAGCTGAAAAACGTCTCTCAGTACCCACTAGCCTTGGGTTTTTTTTACAGCTCAAAACAGTTGATAAAAGCCTATGTGTGCATGAACACATAGGATAACATGATCAGGAGTTGATTGTAAGAAAAAAACGTTTGAAGCTAAAAACAGCAGCTGTAAAAATGTCCAAAAACATCCTGTGTGCATGAGGCCTTAGACTAGTGCCCGAATAAAGATGGCTCCATGGTTCTGGGGAGGAAAGCAGAAGGTGGCATTGTTGGGGGGTGGGGGAAGTACAGTAATCTCTTGCTCATTACTCAGCATGCATGTAACATAATAATAAAATATATTTGATGCTATGTCTGCTTACCTTTAGTGGAAAAAGCTATCTTTTGCAGAGATCGGTCATTTAGCACTTTTTTTGTATACCTTCTTGTTTGTGAGAACAGTAAATTTGTAGTCTTCCATCATAAAAAAGAGGTATTTGTATATTCTGAATTGTCTTATGACTGTTGTCTTTTGTGTGCATTATACTGAACTCTGCCATGCCTTGAGGTCACCAGCAGCAGTACTGTTTGTTTTGGAGGAGATAATTTGGAACAACTCCTGTACCAACTCTATAAAATATATATTTTCCCAGAAGCCGTCTTCTGGATCTGTTGCCAGAAATGATTTCTCATTACTGTAAATAAGACTCTTTCCCTAAAGACAGGACATGTACATTGTTATGGAAATCTCATTGGTCTCTTTCAGTTTAGTCTTCTTTATTGTCGGGAACATAAATATCAATCAGGCCTAACTTGAGGTAGTCAACACTTTTAGTCAATTAAAAAAAAAACTGTCCGACCAACATTACCTGCATGTACCTTACACTGTGAATGGATTTTCCAAGTTTTGTGCATGAAGTCCCCAAACAAAAAGGTTCTGACATGGTCTTCTTCCACAACGTGGGTGCCTCCATATTGCAACTTTAATATTGCTCTATATATGCCAACATACGTTATATCTCAATAGAATATGAATAAATACAATTGCAAAATAAACAACACAAACTAATTTGTTAAATACAAAATATAATTTTATTTGGCAATTCTGGACCTGTAATTCTCATAATTTCCTTTACCTGTACACCCAGGAGGCTAAATGTTAAAGTACAAACACACTTGTTCTTAGGCCCCTAAGCTTATTTAACCTAGACATTCCCTTTACTCCACCCTGGTGCACAATTACCCCTCCATGGCGACGGTTAGCCTCCCATGGTGTTTACACCATTCATGCAGAAAACTCATTAATCTCTGGCCAGACATGTGCAGTGACTCCCCAAAAGCATATATGGAGTAATACTCCTAGTCTCCTATAGTAGGGGTATTGGAAGTAAAGCTCCATTAAAGTCTATAAAAGTTGCTGCACAGACAGGAGAAAGTAAATCCCAAAGGATGCTGCCGCTGACATAGAGGGATTTGTATGCAAAGGACTTGAAGAAGAACAAGAAGCATAGCTGTTTTTTTGTTTTTTTAAGTTTTATTACCAGGCAAATAAAGTAACATACAGTGGGCACAACAGTACATGAAAAGATCCATACGATACATTGATACCCAAAACTCAGTGTACATTTATCAAAACAGCTTGTGCATAATACATGCACCAAATGCACTCTCCTAATCCCTACTGCAGATCAGCAGTGTACCACAAAGCCTGGTAAGTACCATTTTTCTACTTTTTATCCCAACCCCTACAAAAAAAAAGAAGGCTGCTACCAGCCTTAAAACATATAACAAAAAAAACTAAATCAGACAAAAATAAACATCATCAACCACCTCAGGTCCGTCAAGTGTGCAAAACCATACCCACAATAAACGAATCACAAGAATAAGTATCCCAACTCATCCCCTCTCATAGACCTTCAAATATCCACCTCTCCCTCTAAAGTCTCAGTGAAATCCACCCATCGGAACCAAACCTTCCTAAATTTTTTGGGAGATTCTCTGGCCGCGTATGTCATCCAATGGAGCGCAATATCCGCATTAACTACTTTCAACCACATCCCCAAAGTCAGGTTTTCCATATATATATATATATATATATATATATATATATATATATTCACCTCCTCGCTATGAGCTTACGAATAGTTTTGTAGCCGCAGCCATCTCCTCATCATCTAATAGACATAGCAAGGGAGTGCATACATTGGGGCGACCAAATTTGTCAGTGATGAAGTCACCATAGACCACAAGGGCATTACCTTGGAGAATTTCCACACCATGTGAAGGAAAGTACCCTCTCTCATCTGACATTTATGACATAGTGCAGAATCCCTTTTATGCATGCAAACATACAAGGGGTATAGCATACTTGATGTAAAAATCATAATTGGACCATCAGATCTGTAGAGGCAATAACAGTGGTAAGATACGTATCAAACACCTCCTTCCACAGCAGATAGGATAACTCCAGTGTAATAACTACCCTACGGGCCCTAGCTCGTTCTATTAATCTTGAGTCCCCTGTGCCCAAAACAGCATAGTATCTGGAAACCCGCTCAGCAAGATTCGGATCAAGTAAAACTGTCCAACTGGGTATTTTTGAATTGAACAACCCCACTCCCAAACTGTGCTATTGCTGCGTGGCGTAGGTGTGCGTATTTAAAATGCCACGACCTAGGTATCGTACGCAACTGCCCAAAAGTGGATATCTTCCCATCCTGAAACAGTTGGTGTATGTACCTAATTCCATATCGAGCTTACCGGAAGTCACCCTCCAGTTTAAAAATTCCTCTAAAGATGGATTGAACCAGAGCAGACTACTAAGGGACCTTGACAAAGATGTGTCATCTAGGACATGGGAGCATATTAAAACTTTTCCCCCGGAAGCAAAATGTTTCTACCTCTCTACCTGGGACGCCTCCCCCACGTAGCTGTATTTTAATGTTCCCAATGAACATCAAGAGTAAAAAGCAAATAATACTTCATTTCTACTAGGCATGTAGTTGTAATTGCCATTACCTAATAGCAGAGCTCCAGGTAGAATAGTTTTGTGATATGTGGCATGTATAAAATAGTTATACATAGCCTATATCGGAATTGCTGCTGTGTACTGAAAAATGTATTTGAATTATAGCGGAAAGTACCCCTTTGATGTATTTCTATGACTGCACCATGACAGAAGCAATACACTCCAACTTCCTTTCCCTTTGCCCAAATGCTTTGTATTCTGTTCACTTTATAAAATATTTCTGAAAATAGACAAGAGCTGCAGCTCTCATACAATGGAGCAATCCTGATGTTTGTCCACCTCTCTTTTCTCCTTATTCATTCTAAATACACCTTTTATTTTGTGAATAGAATACAAGGTGTTCTGTGAATGGACAAGGGGAGAGGAAAGGGAGGATAAATTACAGTATAGCTTCCCTGTATGACAGCTGCAGCACCAGAAGTACAGCAGTGGCTTCCCAACATGAATTAAACAGATTTTTACATTACAAAGCAGTTATTCAGACATAGGATACACTGTACATCATTACCGTTCATTGTTTTGTATACATTTGTATTCTTTTGTATACGCCACACCTGGAGTTACGCTTTAACCACTTCAGATCCGCGCTATAGCCAAAGTACGGCTCCAGCGCGGATCTGAAATGCCCGGAGGACGTCCATGGACGTCCTCCACTGCGCATGCTCCCGCGCGCCCCCTGGCGGCAGCGCGAGCGTGCCCGCGGGTCGGGCGGACTCGATGTCCGCCCGGACCCGCCGATCACCTTCAGGAGCCTCAGAACGGGGAACCGCCGTTGTAAACACGGCGGTTCCCCGTTCTGTGACAGGGGACAGGACAGATCTACTGATCCCTGTCACTGGGATCAGTGAGATCTGTCATGTCCCGGCCAGCCCTGCCCCCCCACAGTTAGAACACACCCAGGGAACATTTATTAACCCCTTCACTGCCCCCTGCTGGTTAACCCCTTCACTGCCAATGACATTTATACAGTAATCAGTGGACATTTAAATTTCTGATCGCTGTATAAATGTCATTGGTCCCAAAATGACGCTATAGCCCCGCCTTTACAGCCTGTAAAAAATGTGTAAAAACCCTGGTTACTGTAAATATGTCGCTAGTCTTTAAATTTACAGGTGACTAATGACATATTTACAGTAACCGTCACTTCCCCAATTGGTCGTCCCCCGTCACTTCCCCAATTATTTACAAGGGACCCACACAAGATTGACACCCCCCCGTCCCGACCGGCCCTGTACTGTCTAGAGTGACTAGGGTCACTGTCCCTAGTCATCTAGACAGGACAGGGGACAGTGTCTTGCCCCTTGGCGGCACAAATGTTGCCGCCAAGGGGCAAGACTCCGAGGACTTCCACTAGCCGCCCAGGCCCGCCTGTAGCTCAGGCGGGCTGGGCGCCCGTGCGAGCGCGACGGCGGTCCCCCGCGCGCCCTCGTACGCGTCACCTCCTGCAGGTACCTGCAGGAGGCCCGTAAAGTCTAGGCGCGACCTCGGCATGAAACCGATATCGCGCCTAGACTTCACCAATTTCGCATTGAGGTCCACACCGCATATGTTTTCTTATGTTTACATATGTTTTGTTACTTGCCATTACTACA
>BLSH010433520.1:215692-233916 GCA_018402905.1 Glandirana rugosa | reverse complement strand
AATTTGGTTCATTCATAAACAAGATACGTTCGTTCGTACACTAAATTATTTCCACATTTGTGTTACAAGGACCACTGACCAGTGCCACGATAAATACTTAAACTCTCGGTATAAACGGATTAATAACCATAAAAATTTTCGTTTCTGATGTAAAAAAAATGGGGAGTTTAGATAGTGACATTTAGTGAGAGGAAAATAAGCTACCCAAACATCATTAAAATCTTATATCAGAATGACTGATATTACAAGTGTCCTCGGTAAATAAGGTCCGGGATCTCATTTTATCTTTCAGATCATGCCAAACAGACTTGGTAGAACAATACAATCAACGTCGCACGACCGCGCAATTGTCATTCAAAATGCGACAGTGCTGAAAGCCAAAAATTGGTCTGGGCAGGAGGGGGGTTTAAGTGCCGGGTAAGGAAGGGGTTAAAGTAATGTTTTATGCAACTGTCATGCTTTTAAATACTTACTCTTCCATATTTTTATTGTAATTACCAGTCAGATTTGTAACATAACAAGATGGTTCAGACAAACCGTACTAGACTTTCTATTTTACTCTAGGGCCTGGAATAAATGGCTCCTGTGAACATTATAGTCAGTAAGACTATATTCTAAAATTACTACAAACCCATCGAATAAAAGGAGAGTGATTTACAGTGATAGATTTGAGGGGTAAAAAAAATGTAGTCTTTGCTTTTAAAAATACCAATAATTAGGCAAATATGGCTCTCAAATTCATAAATAGCACCGTGACCAGTCACCAGGAACATTGTGTTTACACCTTTATTAAATCACATGCTTGCTTGCATAGAACAAATACTTACTTGGTTTAAATAAGCTAAAATACTTGGCAGTAAAAAAAAACTTTGATATCAAAAAATGTTTGTTACCACATATAAATGTCATATTTGGATAGTCTTTCTGAATAGATGCTTTATTTCACTTCTATCATAACACATTTTCTAGTGAGTTTAACTGACCAGATTAGAAAAAAAAGTAGGTTCGGTGTTTTCACTAGATTTAACACAGCCCATAACCCCCTAAAAATGAAATCTACTATGATTCAAGATGCCAATTCATGAAGACCAGAATGAATCAACATCAGCTTTCTATACAAAAATAGGGCAATCTCAAAATAAGAATAGAAATCACAAAATTAATTATATACATCAACCCCTAGACCAGCCTTTCTCAACCTTTTTAACACAAGGAAACCCTTGAAAAAACTTTCCGGCGTGGAAGGAACTAATGATTACTATAGCTGCATACACTTTACGTTTGTGGTCATTGGGAGGAACCCCCCCCCCCCCTCCTTAAAGATAGCTAAGAATATCATTGTTGTTAGTGGTTACTCATCTGAGGGAAGAAGTCACCCATTCTTCAAGGAACCCTTAGAAACCTCTGAAGGAACCCTAGGGTTCCACAGAACCATGGCTGAGAAAGGTGGCCCTAGACATTGTCATACAAAACACAATAACCCAATCATTCAAATTAAATCGTGGTTCAAACCCCTTTAGTTTACACGTACCCAGGGTATGCATAATAAAGTCCTCACATTTTAATAAATATAAAATCCTGGGTTTAGAGGCATGGGTGATTACCTGAAACCTCAGTTGTGTAGGAGTATGTCTCTCTTCTTAGAAAATGTTGGACGACAGGAAGTCCTTTCTGGCTTGAAAGCACTTAAATTACAAGTAATCACCCTTGCTGAATACTATAAAGATCAGTGAGACTATTACCTACTTTATTGACAAAGTAGGATATAAATCTCTTCTTACACAGATATTAAATAAGTGTTCAGTTGTTAGGCTGGGTTCACTCTAATGCGATTGCAGACATAGTATGTGATTCGCACCACATTCCTGTGCACATCACATGAGATGTCTGTGTGGTGTGAATTCAGCCATAGTTTGTATTGCTCAAATTGCATCGCATTCACACCAGAATGGTGCAGGACCCTTTTTTTTGTCCACACTGGAATCGGATCGCATGGGTGTTCAGACCCATGTGATCCAATTCCACAGTTTGCACTGCGTTCTGCGAACCGATATGGGGGAGTCAATAACTTTATATTGACACCCGCAGTGGTTTGCAGAGCGCAGTGTCGACTGCCTGCGATTCTGATGCGGTGCGGGAACCCACAGAGGAATCGCTGTGGTTCCCGCATCGCACCAGTGTGAACCTAACCTACAGTAATACTGTCTTTCATACAAAAAGGACTATCATCTTTAAAATGTCATGGAATCGTTAAGATCTTCATGGGCAGAGCAGGGCTGTGGATAAATTCAAACAGTCTCTACAGAAGACAAAGCAGAGCAACTTTGGCAGAGATACAGAGATCTTCAGGAGATAGCGAGTATACACGTGGGGCCACTCTGCATCTTAGTGGGTCCCACCTGTTTGTTTGACAGAAAATTTAGGTGTCTTCAACTCCAGCCCCTGGCTGTGAATCATCATCTGCTGCTGGTTTTTACCAGCAGCCCAGAGAAACAGACAAGGCAGCAGCAGAGCACAAAAAAGACACCAGGGTGGATGACAGCGTAGGGACTGCAAACTTAGAGCGGAAATAACCCAGTGCCCTGCGCAACCGATACTCCTGGAAGTGAGCCTAGCCTAATGCGTAATAATATCTCAGAGGTGAAACTAGCTATAGATGAGATATCACTGCCTAATAAGGGTCTCTCCCAAATCAAAAATAGATTTTTGTTGGTGCAGGATCTGTATCACCTATATTATTATATTATTATTATTATACAGGATTTATATAGCGCCAGCAGTTTGCGCAGCGCTTTACAAAAATGAAGGCAGACAGTACAGTTACATCACAATTTGGTACAAGAGGAATCAGAGGGCCCTGCTCGTTAGAGCTTACAATCTAAGAGGGAGGGTCAATTGATACAAAAGGTAAAAGCTGCGGGGGATGAGCTCATGTAGAAAGAAAGAGTATTAGGTAGAAGCAGGATAGGCTTCTTTAAAGAGAAAAGTTTTCAGGGATCGTCTAAAGATGGATAGATTAGGAGACAGTCGGACTGATTGGGGTAGGGAGTTCCAAAGGAAGGGAGAAGCTCTTGAGAAATCCTGGAGGCGAGCATGAGAGGAGGTGACAAGGGAGCTAGAGAGCAGGAGGTCTTGGGAGGACCGAAGAGGGCGGCTTGGTTGGTATTTTGAGACCAGGTTTGAGATGTAGCTGGGGGCAGAGTTGTGGATGGCTTTGTAAATTATTGTTAGTACTTTGAATTTTATACGTTGGGTGAGTGGTAGCCAGTGGAGAGATTGGCAGAGAGGGGCGGAGGACACTGAGCGGTTGGCAAGGTAGATAAGTCTTGCAGCAGCACTCATTATTGACTGAAGGGGGGATAGTGTATATAGGAATTTATATGACTGAAGGTTCATTTTATCTGACCAAAACCTGGGGCAAAGTATGTTGAGGCAAGGCCAAAAGTATAACTTGCCCTACCTATGCTGGAGCAAAGATTTTGTATCTGTGGTGTCTAGAGACATACAAGGATGGTGGTTTCTGAAAAAAGCCTACTGATTCTGTAATATCATTAAAGAAAAAAAATTTAAAAATACCCTAGTCAATGCATTAAAGTGGACTGTCACCCTAGAATAATTCTATCATGAAAGAGCCTGTCGTTAAACAGCCATATAGCAAATATTACTTGATAAGTGCATAGCGCCATATTTGACTTCGGTCTGTCCTCTGGTTGTCCAGCAATGAGCATTGGAACCTGCTGGCCTTTTATCAGCAACACCATTCAACTCATAGTGTTACTCAGCCCCCCCCCCCCCCCCAACAGCACCATGTCATCAAAGACTTGTGATTGCAAAGCCTGACAGGGGAATGCTTTCCCTGTGTCCTGATGCTGTCAAACACGCAGGTAACACAAGGAGGGCTGAGCAACAATATAAGTTACATGGTGTCGCAGGTAAAGGCCCAGCGATTTTCATAGTTAATAGCTGGACAACTGAATTATGTTCACTGCCCAGAGTTTGTGTTGATGGCGCTACACTGACAATGTATTGACTATATGACGGGGCAACAACTAGCCCTTTTTATCATTTAAAGACAGAATCAACTTTATAATATAAGAAAATCCAGCTAAATATGATATACGACTCTAAACAGATAAAGTTTTTGGATACGCTAGTCCCGGTCTCTGGGTTCACAATGAAAACAGATTTGTGAAGCCAACAGATCAGAACTAGCTTATTCCAAATAGAAGTTTTCATGCTCCTGTTTTAAAGTCTTTTGTTAAAAGCCAGATGTCCAGAGTGGAAAGGATAGTGAGAGATAATTCAGGGTACAGAATAAGAGATATACCAAAAATTTCAAGCTAGAAGATATTTGTATCCATACTAGAATACGCCCCTTTTTAACCAATGACACCACCAAGCTTTTAATTCACTCTCTGGTTACCTCTCGCCTCGACTACTGCAACTCTCTCCTCATTGGATTACCTTTGCATACATTATCCCCCCTTCAGTCCATAATGAATGCTGCTGCAAGACTCATCTACCTTGCCAACCGCTCAGTGTCCTCTACCCCTCTCTGCCAATCTCTCCACTGGCTTCCACTCACCCAACGTATAAAATTCAAAGTACTAACAATAATTTACAAAGCCATCCACAACTCTGCCCCAGCTACATCTCTAACTTAGTCTCAAAATATCAACCAAGCCGCCCTCTTCCATCCTCCCAAGACCTCCTGCTCTCTAGCTCCCTTGTCACCTCCTCCCATGCTCACCTCCAGGATTTCTCCAGAGCTTCTCCCATCCTTTGGAACTCCCTACCCCAATAAGTCCGACAGTCTTCTAATCTATCCATCTTTAGACAATCCCTGAAAACCTCTCTTTAAAGAAGCCTACCCTGCTTCTACCTACTACTCTTTCTTTCTACATCAGCTCATCCCCCACAGCTTTTACCTTTTGTGTCAATTGACCCTCCCTCTTAGATTGTAAGCTCTAATGAGCAGGGCCCTCTGATTCCTCTTGTACCAAATTGTAATGTAACTGTACTGTCTGCCTTCATTTTTGTAAAGCGCTGCGCAAACTGCTGGCGCTATATAAATCCTGTATAATAATAATACTGGAACAAGAATCTATAACAGTCAGTATTAGGAAAGTTGTTAGAAATGTGTGCCAACACTACGCTTTTTCTAAACAGATTTATTTTATGCTATGCAGAAACTGGCATTTACTTAGGGAAGCTTATGCCTAGGTCCCCGAATTCCATGCACTTCCTATACAGGCCCTTACACAGAAGCTAAACCCTTAAGGTTAAGCCAGGAAGGGCTGATCTTCCACCGCAAGGGGTTATACTAAGCTACATTAAAGAAGATCTTTCATCATTTTTTGTTAGTTATGTCTCCTATGGCACAGAATGCATGTAATACTCTGTCCCATGTTGCTAAAGCTGGCCATACACTAGAAGAATTGAATTAAAAATTTTCCATTCTAAGATTGCTTGTTCGATTTCAAACATAGTTAATGGGGTCAAATCAATATTAATTTTCTACTACAGTGATAAAATTCAAAAGGAGCACCATATAAATTATTCTTGAACAAACAACATTCTAGTGTGGTTTGCTTTCGGAAAGCCCATTCACTCATTAAATGTGAAAAGCAAACTTTTTTTTTTTTACTAAGTACTTTCAAGTGACATTCACATGTCATTGAATGTACAGATGAGAATTTTTGTACAAATGCACTTATAAATCAGCTGTCTCCTTCAAAGCTGCTGTCGGATCAGCCACGCAAGTGAGGGAGGGGGGCCCCCCATAACTATGGTTAGAAATCACTTAGCAACATGGGACACAGTACTACATGTACTTTGTCCCATAAGGGACAAAACTGTAACAAAAAAAATGTAAAACGATAGATTTTCTTTAAGGCTTCATGCACACTGGACGCTTTTTCAACCTCCCCTGAACGATTTTTTGACAGCTAGAAGTCGGCGTCTAAAACGCCCATTTTGAATGCCGCGTTTAGCGGCGTTTTGCCACATTCGCAAAAATAGAAAAATAGAAACACCTGTAAACGAAATGGTCCTAGACGCGAGTTACCGCGTTTAGCGGCATTTACAAGCTGTTTGGCATTTGAAATGCCTCTGAACTGGCATCTAAACCCATTTTTTGCGTTCCAAAAAAAGTCTCTAAACTCAACTGCCTGGACACGACCTTAAACGACCCTGTGTACATGTACTGACAAGATAACATTAAATGAATTCATGAGCAGCTGGAAAAAACTTCCAAATGCCCCTGAACATCTGTTTATCAGCCTCAGTGTGCATGAGGCCTTAGTGTAACCTGGAGATTGTGTAATTTTTTGTATCTGACATTTTACAGAATCTACCAGTATTATATAGAGTTCTGTTTTAAGAGCTTTGAGGAATGTAAGATTTTACGACTTTTGGTATGTCAGTCGACTTACAGTGGGAAAAATAATTATCTGATCCCCTGCAAATTTTGTAAGTTTGCTCACTTACAAAGAAACGAAGGAAGTATAATTTTTATCATAGGTGTATTTTAAATGATAGAGACAGAATATCAACCAAAAAAAAAAAACACATAATACAAATGATATAAATTGAGTTGCAGTTCAGTGAGTAATATAAGTATTTTATCCCCACGCAAAACATGACTTAGTACTTGGTTGAGAAACCCTTGTTGGCAAGAACAGAAGTAAGACGTTTCTTGTAGTTGGTTACCAGGTTTTCACACATCTCAGGATGGATTTTGGTCATTGTCATGCTGGTAGACCCATCCACGACCCGTCCTTGGTGTTCTGGCTGAGGAAAGAAGGTTCTGATCCAAGATTTAGGCTTGAATAGCAAGCGTTATGTCTAGAGGAAACCAGGCACCGCTCATCACCTGGCCAATACCATCCCTACAGTGAAGCATGGTGGTGGCAGCATCATGCAGTGGGGATGTATTTTAGCACCAGGAACTGGGAGACTAGTCAGGATCGAGTGAAAGATGAATGCAGCAATGTATAGCATCATCCTTGATGAAAATCTGCTCCATAGCACTCTGGACCTCAGACTGGGGCAAAGGTTCATCTTCCAACAGGACAATGAACCTAAGTACACAGCCAAGATAACAGAGTGACTATGGCACAACTCTCTGATTGTCCTTGAGTGGCCCAACCAGCGCCTAGACTTGAACCTGATTGAACAACTCTGGAGAGATCTGAAAATTGCTGTGCACCGATGCTCCCCATCCAACCTGATGGAGCTTGAGAGGTCCTGCAAAGAAGAATGGTAGAAACTGCCCAAAAATATGTTTGCCAAGCTTGTAGCATCATACCCAAAAAGACTTGAGGCTGTAAATGGTGCCAAAGGTGCTTCAAAGTATTGCGCAAAGGCTGTGGATATTTATGTACATGTGGATTTTTATTTATTTTTCTTATTTTTAATAAATCTACACACGTCTTTCACATCATTATGGGGTATTGTTTCTAGAGTTTTGCGGGAAATAATACATTTAATCCATTTTGAAATAAGGCTGAAACATAACAAAATGTTGAAAAAGTTAAGTGCTGTGAATACCTTCCGGATGCACTGTATACACATAAAGAGTTGTCGTTAGGAGCACCTTCTTAAATTGACAAGACTAATCTGTTTACTACAGGAGCACATACCATAGTCAGTCTGTGGGAGCCAGAATTATTGTTGGTTGGTAGAGGATAAAATATTTTACTCACTGAACTGCAACTCAATTTATAACATTTGTATCGTGTTGTTTCTGGATTTTTTGGTTTATATTCTGTCTCTCTCATTTAAAATACACACATAACAATTATAGACCCTTCATTTCTTTGTAAGTGGGCAAACTAACAAAATCTGCAGGGGATCAAATAATTATTCTCTCCACTATTTGTTGTATTGACTGTTTACCCATGCAGTCCTTAATATGTTCTAGAGACTACACAGAAGGCTTGTGACAGAATTGCACAGCATAAATATTCTATAAGATCAAACCATAAAGAATTTCCTGCCGCCTGACATTTTTCTAGAAGCACAACTGAAGTTTCAGTTGATTGACCATGTCATTAAACCAAGTCGGGGTCAGGATTTTACATTTAACTAAAGTGAGGTATTTTGGATACATACCCTGGGTGCATGTACACCAAGGGCTTTGAACCATGACTTATTAATTTGAGCGATCAGGTATTAGATTTTGTGTCTAGGGTTTGATGTTTAAAATTTTGTGATTTTTATTCTTCTTATTTTAAGATTTTCCACTTTTCAGACAAAAAGCTATAGCGGATTAATCCTTGCACCATTTCTATGTAGCCTTTATTTTTTAATGCGGTATTAAACTCTGCTAAAGGGTTTTTTTTGTAATGTGCAAAAAGGTTTACGCTATAACTTGCTAGTATGCACAGCATATTGGCACATTATGGCAGACTTGCCTGTCAAGGGAAGCCCTCCAGTGCTGTACGGTCAGTGCTCAGTCATCTCCATCCATCCATCTTCCATTTGGATTTGCTCTGTTCAATTGCTTGAATGGCCAGGCCACGATGATATCACTCCCACGTATGTACACAGGAGTCACTTCATCACAGCACAGAGTGGGTGCCATATATATGCTCTGAGCTGCATATGTATGGCTTAGTGTACATTACTGCTGACAGGCCAGGAGAAGCATTTATGACAAGAGAGACGGATAGGATCTCTTCTGTCATACAAGCCATGCCTGTCAACGTTTCTAAAAAAAAAAAAATAGTGTAATATCGCTCTAAAAGGAGTTATCAGAGTTCACATGGTGTTGGTGATTAGATGAGGTCATTTCTTGTGGGATGTGGGTTTCCTCGCATCCAATTCGCATGTCATGAGATTGTGACCGGCTCTCTATGGAGCCGGTTCACACATCTCCGTATCGTCTCCAATGCGAATTGCACAGGGGTCCTGTGTGTCTTCTGGTCCATTTCAGGTCCGAATTCAGCCAAAAATTCAGATCGAAATCAGACCTGAAACGGTGAACAGGGACGCACTGGTCTCCTGTTGTGAGCCGTTCCATGCTGCAGTGTGTACCCAGCCTGAAACGGTTGCTGTTACCTTATATCTTTGGCAAATCCAATAAACAATAGAAGTGTGCTGAAATTGGCTGTTCTGATTTCTATATGTAGGAGGGTTATCCTCTTGTTGTGTGGACCTGTAAGGTACAAGTGCTGCTTCTTATCAGGGGAATTTATCAAAAATGGACAAGCTGTGTATAGCAGCCAATCAGCTTTTAGCTTACATTTTAAAAGCTTAACTCAACAAGCGGAAGATAAAGCTGATTGGTTGCCATGAACAGTTGTTCTAGTTTTTCTAAATTCATATATACAGTGGGCCTAGAAAGAATCACCCCCCCCCCCCTTTAAAATAATATTTTTTTTCTTTGCAGCCTAAAATGAAGACAGACACATTTTTGCTTTATCCAGCTGTATTTACTAGTGCAACTTATAACATCCAAGTGAAAGATATAACACCAAAATGTCAGAAAAACATTTTAAAAATTCAAAAACAGAATCACTGAGTTGGAAAAAGGATCGCCCCCCCTAATGTCTGTATTTTGTTGGACCACCTTTGCTTTAATTACAGTGTTTAGTCTGTTGGGGTTTGATTCTGTTTTTGAATTGTTTTTATTTTGTTCTGACACCTAAGAGCCGGTTCACAGTGCCGCGACTTGTCAGGCGACTTGAGTCGTCTGAAAGTCGCGCTCCATGCAGTACTATCGAACTGTTCTATTAGGAGTGACTCAAGTCGCACGACTTAGAAAAAAGTTGCTGTACTACTTTGGGGGCGACTTCAGGTGACTTGCATTGACTTCTATTACAGAAATCGACTGCAAGTTGCGCTGAAGTCACGCTGTGCAGGGCAGCTCAGAGTCGCCTCGTAAGTCGGAACGCCCCTGTGTGAACTGGCCCTTAGTTATATAGCTTTCACTTGGATGTTATGAGTTGCACTAGTAAATACAGCTGGACAAAATGAAAACTTTGTTGTCTTCAGTTCAGGCTGCAAAGCAACAAAATGTGATCATTTTCAAAGGGGGGGGGGGGGGGTTATTTTCTATATCCAGTATATATATATACAGTAACTCACAAAAGTGAGTACACACCTCACATTATTGTAAATATTTTATATCTTTTCATGAGACAACACTGAAGAAATGACAGTTTGCTACAATGTAAAGTAGTGAGTGTACAGCTTGTATAAAAGTGTAAATTTGCTGTCCCCTCAAAATATTTCAACACACAGCCATTAATGTCTAAACCGCTGGCAACAATAGTGAGTACACCCCTAAGTGAAAATGTCAAAATTGGCCATTTTCCCTCCCCAGTGTCATGTGACTCGTTAGTGTTACAAGGTCTCAGGTATGAATGAGGAGCAGGTGTGTTAAACTTGGTGTTATCGCTCTCACTCTCTTATACTGGTCACTGGAAGTTCAACATGGCACCTCATGGCAAAGAACTCTCTGAGGATCTGAAAAAAAGAATTGTTGCTCTATATAAATATAGCCTAGGCTATAAGAAGATTGCCAAGACCCTGAAACTGAGCTGCAGCACGGTGGCCGAGACCATACAGCGGTTTAACAAGACAGGTTACACTCAGAACAGGCCTCTTTATGGTCGACCAAAGAAGTTGAGTGCACATGCTCAGCGTCATATCCAGGAGGTTGTCTTTGAGAAACAGACGTATGAGTGCTGCCAGAATTGCTGCAGAGGTTGAAGGGGTGGGGGGTCATCCTGTCAGTGCTAAGACCATACGCCGCACACGGCATCAAATTGATCGGCATGGCTGTCGTCCCAGAAGGAAGCATCTTCTTAAGAAGATGCACAAGAAAGCCTGCACACTGTTTGCTGAAGACAAGCAGACTAAGAACATGGATTACTGGAACCATGTCCTGTGGTCTGATGAGACCAAGATAAACTTATTTGGTTCAGGTGGTGTCAATTGTGTGTGGCAGCAACCAGGTGAGGAGTACAAAGTCAAGTGTGTATTGCCTACAGTCAAGCATGGGGGTGGGAGTGTCATGGTCTGGGACTACAGGAGTGCTGCTGGGGATCGCTACACGAGTGCATCGCGCAATTCCGTTTAACATCAGGGTTTATTAAAAACTTCAATAAAAACACTCACATGCTTATAAGTAAAATACATATACACTCATCAGTGGGATAATTCAGGTCCCTCCTATCCCTGAGATCTGCAGCTCTCCTGGGTCAGAAACCGGATCCCTCACTTGCTCTCCATCTCCCTGAGATCTCCCAGTCGATGTTACGAGAGGTAATGAAACTGGTAGGAGGGGCTAACCAGGTCGATGGACGGTGTGTGGTGTGCGTTCTGAGGAGTGAGGATATTATACTCAGAGGTGGAGAGCAAGTGAGGGATCCGGTTTCTGACCCAGGAGAGCTGCAGATCAGAATGATCCCACTGATGAGTGTATGTGTATTTTACTTATAAGCATGTGAGTGTTTTTATTGAAGTTTTTAATAAACCCTGATGTTAAACTGAATTACGCAATGTTGGTGTAATATAATTTTGCATGATCCTCATCAAGCTTTTGGTGAAGATTCTGAAGGAGGTTAAGAGGTTCGGACATAGTGAGGAGAAAATAGTGTGCAATATATGAAGAGGAGGATTTGTTGGTGTCTGTCAATCTGCTCAAATGAGGATATTTGAAGGCGTTTTAATAACGCTCAGGAGGTGAGGGTACATCTGGTGACAGGCACAGGGTGTTGTGCGCTTATCGCTTCACGTAGCACGAATTTGATGATTTATGCAACTGATGTGGAGAGCAGGATAAACTATTAAGACAGTATTATATAGACTATTGCATGAAATCTAGGAATGAATTCTTTTGCACTTTATTAATGCATCACTTCGCACTTATGTAGTTATTCTACAAGGAGGATATATTTATTTGCACTTTATGAATGTATGTACTGTATTTAATTAGCATCTGTAGTTTGCACTTGATTTAGTTACAAATAGTGCTGCACTCATATAAATAACTTTTAGTTATACTGATTATATGGAAAATAATGGTGGCCACACAAAATATTGACACTTTGGGCCCAATTTGGACATTTTCACTTAGGGGTGTACTCACTTTTGTTGCCAGCGGTTTAAGCATTAATGGCTCTGTGTTGAGTTATTTTGAGAGGACAGCAAATTTACACTGTTATACAAGCTGTACGCTTACTACTTTACATTGTAGCAAAGTGTCATTTCTTCAGTGTTGTCACATACACACAATATAACAATGTTTCATAAGTTATATGTGACACTGGGCATGCAGGAAAGCAAAAGAATGGTACAAAAAAACTCCCTAATGTTAATTTTAGTACCAGCAGTCTCAGCCACAGGGCTGCCTCCAGGCTGTCAAACAAAATATCACATTCCCAGCCGACTGTTTGTTTTTTGAGGATATAGTTGTAGACATAAGTCATTTGACATGACTCTTGGTATTAACATCATTTTGATTATTGGGGTGCAAGTAAAAGAGGATGCAGTAAACAGAGTTGTTGTGCTCATTATGGATGTCATCCTTGAAGTTTAGTTTTGGACAGGACTTCTCTGACTTTGTCAATGATCGTGTCAACTTCTGCCATGGCTCCAAGACCTGTGGAACACAAAAGATGTGACTAAGCTATTAAAATGAGCTAAGGGCTAAATGTTGGGAGCACGGATTAGTTACCACCAATAATAAACGTGGTCATCTGGTATGAAGAGATAAGATATTCACAGTGTAATAAACAGAAATGCAACCTTATAGCAATGTATAACAGAACATGTATCAGCCGTACTGGAAGTTTGCACATTCATATGGCTAATTTATACAGATATAGTAAACGCTGCCATTTCCTTTTTCATGTTTGTATATAGAAACCTGGCTGGCGTGGGCTATATGTCATCTCACAGGGCATCGTCTTAGATGAGGGGCACCCACAGCTGAAGTTTTTCATTTCTGCTAGCCAGCTATTTAAAGTCTCTGTGAACAGTAATAATACTTTCATAAAGCACTGCCAAATATGTGGGCACCTGCTCCCCACCCCTTCCGTCACCTCATTGTATGCGTTCTAAAAACTCATTTGATGCACTCAAAGCTTAAGTGTGGTTAAGGTGGCTGTGCAACCGGCTCTAAAAACAACTTCCTCTGCAGAACAAAGCTGTACCCACAAAATAGATAAGAATCGGGGCTTAGGAGTGTCAGAGGGGAATTGAGATGTTTTAGAGGTAAGAAGTCTAGGCACATTTCTCACACAAATATTTACTTCATTTATGTGCAGATAAACAAGAATCATCTTTTCACATGATTTGATAAAGGTCTTTCTTGTTAATTTAGGGACTCAGGATTCAGAGGCATTTAGGTTATTCTGCTGCCTACAGGAGGAAACAATGACCAGCCATGTATTACCCCTTCCACTGTCAATGTGCCTTTTTTACTAGTGTACTGGGAAGATGGATGTCTTTCCTCTAATGATAAAAGTTTAACCATTTTTAGGAGCCATTTTTTTCTTGTTCTCAAAATTATTTTTCATTTAACCACTTGCCGACTGTCCGTCACAGTGTGATGGCGGCAACATGGTTCGTTATCGCAAACCGCCGTCACCTCACGGCGGCCGCAATAGCTAGTATTGTGAGTGCGTTCGCACGCCGCTGGAGGCGCGCTCACTGTGTTCCTGGGGGGGCAGGGAGCAGGCTCGATCACCACCGGCTACCTGCGATGGCCCCCCGCAGCGAGAGAACGGAGGTCTGTGTATGCAAACACGGATCTCTGTTCTGACAGAGAGGGAAGGGCTGTGATCACTCCCCACCCTCTGCTAGCCCAGCCCCCATACAGTTAGAACACGCCCAGGGAACACAGTTAACCCTTAGAGTGCCCCCTCCAGGTTAACCCCTTCACTGCCAATGGCATTTACACAGTAATCAGTGCATTTTTATAGCACTGATCGCTGTATAAATGCCAATGGTCCCAAAAAAGTGTCAAAATGGTCCGACATGTCCGCCGCAATATCGCAGTACCGCTAAAAATCGCAGATCGCCGCCATTATTAGTAAAAAATAAAAAAATAAATAAAAACCCCAGAAATGAATTCTCATCATTCGTAAACACAGCAACTTTTGCGCAAACCAATCAAACGACGATTTCGATTTTTTTTTTACCAAAAATATGAGGAAGAATATAAATCGGCCAAAACCGATGAAAAAAACGTTTTTTTTATTTTTTTTTTTTTGGATTTGTATTTTACCAAAAATTAAGAAAAATAGTTTTTTTTACAAAATTGTCGCTCTTTTTTTGTTTATAGCGGCAATCAAATGACACAGAGGTGATCAAATACCACCAAAAGAAAGCTCTATTTGTGGGAAAAAAAGGACACAAATTTTGTTTGAGCACAACGTTGCACGGCCGCGCAATTGTCAGTTAAAGCGACGCAGTGCCGAGTCGCAAAAAGTGCTCTGGTCCTAAAGTGTGAAATCCTTCCGGGGCTGAAGTGGTTAAAGTATATATGTGAACCCCCACTGTGTGTGCGTGTTTATATATACTGTGCATACAGTTGTGCTCATAAGTTTACATACCCTGGCAGAATGTATGAGATCTTGGCCATTTTTCAGAGAATATGAATAACACAAAAAACTTTTCTTTCACTCATGGTTAGTGTTTGGCTGAAGCCATTTATTATTAAAAGTAGTTGTAACAATGTGAGGATGTATCCCCGCGCTACTATGGTCGCACACTGGAGAAAGGACTAGGTTGCTGCTGTGCCTAATATCTGACAATATATATGGTTATCTAAGGATGAAGATGGTACTGCGCAGCCTATACCAGTGTGTAAGTAAAAGAACCTTGCCCCTAGTGGTTCTAGGATGTATTGCCACACTATTTCACTGTTAGTAGTTAAATAGGTAAAAAACGAAGTGTACAATGCACCTTGCTGATTTTGCCTGGGCGATACTAGACAGGTGTTACATACTCATGATGATAAAACAAGGATATAATATATATAATATTACCGAGATAAAACGTAGTAAATGCAAAATTCAATAAAATCTGAATGACTGTGATATTGTGATAAGATAAATAAATTATAGCAAGATAGTGAATAAAAATAAAAATCAAGTGGAAAATCAAATATAGTCCTTTATAATTGAGTGGTAAAAGTGACAAATGAGTGACTTGTGCTCCAAAGTTCATAAAACGATTCGTGCTCCAAACAATGGTGTGGGAAGCCTCTTTGTGCAGGGGGGTGGTTAATCACCCCAAAAAGGATTCCATTTCTAAGGTGCTTCAACTGGATCTGTGCTCTCAGAACTCTCACCTGAGCAGGTAAGGACCTGTGCGCATCAAGGTATCTTTAGCGGGAGATGTCCTTCCAATATGGGGTGCGTTTTTTTCCTCCCACTCTCAATCCGTTGGACTCCTTGATTCCGATCCTTACTCCAAAAATCAGGCATGCAGGAAGAGACGAATCGTTTTATGAACTTTGGAGTTCACTTGATATTTATTTTTATTTTTATTCACTATCTTGCTATAATTTATTTATCTTATCACAATATCACAGTCATTCAGATTTTATTGAATTTTGCATTTACTACTTTTTATCTCGGTAATATTATATATATTATATCCTTGTTTTATCATCATGAGTATGTATACACCTGTCTAGTATCGCCCAGGCAAAATCAGCAAGGTGCATTGTACACTTCGTTTTTTACCTATTTAACTACTAACAGTGAAATAGTGTGGCAATACATCCTAGAACCACTAGGGGCAAGGTTCTTTTACTTACACACTGGTATAGGCTGCGCAGTACCATCTTCATCCTTAGATAACCATTTATTATTAAATCAACTGTGTTTACTTAACTGTTAAATCATAATGACAACAGAAACTACCCAAATGATCCTGATAAAAAGTTTACATACCCCAGTTCGTAATACTATATATTGCCCCCTTTAACATCAATGACAGCTTGAAGTCTTTTGTGGTATTTGTGAATGAGGCTCTTTATCTTCTCAGATGGTAAAACTGCCCATTCCTCTTGGCAAAAGGCCTCAACTTCCTGGAAATCCTTGGGCTGTCTTGCATGAACTGCATGTTTGAGATCTCCCCAGAGTGGCTCAATGATATGAAGGTCAGGAGACTGAGATGGCCACTCAGGAACCTTCACTTTATTCTGCTGTAGCCAATGACAGGTCGACTTGGCCTTGTGTTTTGGATCATTGTCATGTTGGAATGTCCAAGTACGTCCCATGTGCAGCTTCCTGGCTGATGAATGCAAATGTTCCTCCAGTATTTTTTGATAACATACTGCATTCATCTTGCCATCAATTTTGACCAAATTTCCTGTGCAGCTCACACATCCCCACAACATCAGCGCTCCACCTCCGTGTTTCACAGGCCTTGTTGAGTCGTCTCCAAATGTAGCGTTTATGGTTGTGGCCAAAAAGATCAATTTTGGCCTCATCACTCCAAATTCCACTTCTTCATTAGAGTTTGAACACTGCTGTTTGGCATTCCTTGGATATCTTTTTATATCCCTTTCCTATTTTATACAGTTCAACTACCTTTTCACACAGATCCTTTGACAATTCTTTTGCTTTCCCCTTGACTCAGAATCCGGAAACATCAGTGCAGCACTGGATGAAAGATGCAAGGGTCTGTCAGGAGTTCTGAAACTATGTAACTATGTAACTCATTGACCTTTTATATATATACACACACACACACACTAATTACAAGCAAACAGATCACAGGTGAGGATGGTTACCTTTAATAGCCATTCAAACCCCTTTGTCAACTTGTGTGCATGTTATCAGGCAAAAATCACAAAACCACCAGGGTATGTAAACTTTTGATCAGGGTCATTTGGATAGTTTCTGTTGTCATTATGATTTAAAAAGAGTAAACACAGTTGATTGATAATAAATGGCTTCAGCCAAACACCAACCATGAGTGAAAGAAATGTTTTTGTATTATCATTCATATTCTCTAATAAATTCTGCCATGGTAGGTAAACTTATGAGCACAACTGTGTGTGTATGTATATATATATATATATATATATATATATATATACACATACACACAGTGGGTAAAATAAGTATTGAACACATCAGCATTTTTCTAGGTAAATATATTTCTTAAAGGTGCAAATGACATGACATTTTTACCACGTGTTGGCAACAACCCATGCAATCCATACATACAATGAAACTAAAACAAATATGCTCAGAAATTAAGTTGTATAGGGATAAAAGTGATCCTTACTAATTTATTCACTATTACATATTCTAAATGGCAATAGTATATACTTGCTTAAGCTACTATAAAGGATAACAATGCTTTTAATAGCTAGAAGTAGTAAAGCTTAATATATAGACATACACCTTTACATGAGTGAAATATAATGCTTAAAATATCTCTTTATAATTATATTCTAAGTTCTTAAAATGGCATCTGAAGTGTTACACAAACAACTAAGTGATAACGTTTCTGGTAAACAGGAGTGTGCCAGAGAGTTGGGACATCTGAACAGGAAAAGTGGAAAGCCCGCTCCAGGTGCGGAATAATGAATGGATCCAGGAGACCAGGTGCAGGTCCAAACAACCGCCAGTCCAGGTAATCATGTATTCAAGAAGGGAGACCGCACTCCAAAGTCCCAGGAAAAGATTTAATGTGAATCATCCAAAATGAATGGTAATACAGGCAGAGGTGACAACATAGCTCAAAGGGTTAACGCGTTTCACGGATCTGTAGTCCGTTTAGTCATGAATAGGTTATGACTAAGCGGACTACAGATCCGTGAAACGCGTTAACCCTTTGAGCTGTGTTGTCACCTCTGCCTGTATTACCATTCATTTTGGATGATTCACATTAAATCTTTTCCCGGGACTTTGGAGTGCGGTCTCCCTTCTTGAATACATTGGGACATCATATGTCTGACATGATTAGATTGTGATAAGGAACCCTATAAATATGATTGCACGAAGTTTAAATTCTCAGAGCACATTGGGGGCCTCTAGAGGGGCGTGCTCTCAATACAGCTGTATTTTCTGTCAATAAACATATAATTTGGAACTCTCCGTCTGAAGGTTAATATAATTTCAAATTTAACCTTATTCAAAGTTATGTGTAATAAAATGGAATGACACAGAGAAAAAGTATTGAACAGGCTAATTGAAATGTATTTAATACTTCGGATAAGTACTGATTTGCCTGATGTCTAGGCA
>BLSH010433520.1:203872-215682 GCA_018402905.1 Glandirana rugosa | reverse complement strand
GACATCTGAACAGGAAAAGTGGAAAGCCCGCTCCAGGTGCGGAATAATGAATGGATCCAGGAGACCAGGTGCAGGTCCAAACAACCGCCAGTCCAGGTAATCATGTATTCAAGAAGGGAGACCGCACTCCAAAGTCCCAGGAAAAGATTTAATGTGAATCATCCAAAATGAATGGTAATACAGGCAGAGGTGACAACACAGCTCAAAGGGTTAACGCGTTTCACGGATCTGTAGTCCGCTTAGTCATAAGCGGACTACAGATAAGTTATGACTAAGCGGACTACAGATCCGTGAAACGCGTTAACCCTTTGAGCTGTGTTGTCACCTCTGCCTGTATTACCATTCATTTTGGATGATTCACATTAAATCTTTTCCCGGGACTTTGGAGTGCGGTCTCCCTTCTTGAATACATTGGGACATCATATGTCTGACATGATTAGATTGTGATAAGGAACCCTATAAATATGATTGCACGAAGTTTAAATTCTCAGAGCACATTGGGGGCCTCTAGAGGGGCGTGCTCTCAATACAGCTGTATTTTCTGTCAATAAACATATAATTTGGAACTCTCCGTCTGAAGGTTAATATAATTTCAAATTTAACCTTATTCAAAGTTATGTGTAATAAAATGGAATGACACAGAGAAAAAGTATTGAACAGGCTAATTGAAATGTATTTAATACTTCATACAAAATCCTTTGTTGTTAATGGCAGCTGCAAGACGCCTCCTGTATGGAGAAACTAGTTGCATGCATTGCTTAACCACTTCAGCCCCGGAAGGATTTCACACTTTAGGACCAGAGCACTTTTTGCAATTCGGCACTGCGTTGCTTTAACTGACAATTGCGCGGTCGTGCGGCGTTGTACCCAAACTAAATTTGCCTCCTTTTTTTCCCACAAATAGTGCTTTCTTTTGGTGGTATTTGATCACCGCTGTATGTATATATATATATATATATATACACACACACACACACACACACACACACACACATATATATATATATATATACACACACACACACACACACACATATATATATACATATACACACAGGCACGCACACACACACACACACACACACACGTTGTGGGGGTTAGTTCAATGGGGATCGCCTTCCCTGGAAAAAAGGCAGTCCAAATGGCAGGTCTCCTTAAAATCTGCCTTGTAGCCAGGTTTATTTAAAAGGTTGCATGTAGAAATCAAATAAACAAAACAGAAAATAAATTCTCACCATCCAGGCACTAACTAAACATTTCAGTTTCCGTAACTGAGTGGTGCAGGGCTTCTCCCAGACACCCACAAAACAGACAAAATTGGGTCCGCTCGCGGAATGGCGACAAACTTTGCAACATAAAAATCTCCATTGGCGATGTTTAAAAAATTCTACAGGTTAGCAGTTTTGCGTTACAGAGGAGATCTAGTGATAAAAATTATTGCTCTCGCTCTAACGAGAACGGCGATACCTCACATGTGTGGTTTGCACACCGTTTTCATATGTGGGCGGGACTTACGTATGCGTTCGCTTCTGCGTGCGAGTTCGCAAGGACGGTTCGCTTAAATTTTTTTTTTTTAATTATTTATTTTACTTATTAATTTTTATTTTTACACAGTTTTTTTTAAAAAAATTGATCACTTTTATTCCTATTACAAGAAATGTAAACATTCCTTGTAATAGAAAAAAGCATGACAGGACCTCTTAAATATGAGATCTGGGGTCAAAAAGACCTCAGATCTCATATTTACACTAAAATGCAAAAAAAAAAAAAATGACATCACAAAAAAAAAAAATGCCCCCTTTAAGACCATTGGCTCACGGACACTGGGGGGAGACGGACGCGATCTTCTCCGCCGGCGGGTCTGGTAAGCGGCGGAGATGACCGGAAAGTGGCGGGGGCACCTCTCCCGCCGCTGGTAAAAGTGATCTCGCGGCGAATCCACCGCTAAGACCACTTTTATCTGACGCAGAATCGCCGCCTGAAAAAATAGATACCGGGGTTATTGTAGCTATCTGCTACCATAACGATATTCCACTTCAAACTGCTGCCGTATTATGACGGTGGGCGGTCTTGAAGTGGTTAAACCACCTGATGGTGGACTCCAGTGGACCACAAAATCTGATCTGGAACCAACCCTGCCAAGGTGGCTGGTAAAACCTGGACCGGATTCCACCTTAGTCCTCTCCAAATGAATGCATGCATCGATCACCTCATATAACGTCACATATCCCCCCCTGCTCAAGCTCCTGCGGCTGAGCAACTATCCCAACAAGACAGTGGACCCAGGAAAGGGCATCTGCATTATTCTGGAGTTTCCCCCACTCTATGCTCCGCTATGAATTTAAATGCTTGCAGAGCAAGGAACCACCTTGTCACCCAACTGTTTTTCTCTTTGTTCTTACACATCCATTTAAGAGGGGCATGGCCAGGGACTAATTTGAATGCTCTCCCCAATAGATAATATTTCATGGCATCTAAGGCCCATTTGATGGCTAAACACTCTTTCTCAACAATGTCATCGTTTTTCTCATGTCTGTTGAGCTTTCTGCTAAGGTAGACCACTGGGTGCTCCTCTCCGTCTCTGATCTGGGACAGTACAGCACCCAGTCCCACATCAGAGACATCCATCTGTACCACAAATTCCTCTGTAAAATCTGGGGTCACAAGCACAGGTTGTACACAAAGGGCTTGCTTCAACATTTGAAATGCCTTCTCTGCCTCAGGATTCCACTTGATCATGACCAACCCTCTACCCTTTGTCAAATCTGTCAGTAGGGCTGCAATGGTGGCAAAATTGGGAATAAAACACCTGTAGTATCCTGTGATACCAAGAAATGCAAACTTGCTTTTTATTTATAGGTTGGGGCCACTTTTGAAGTGCCTCAATTTTATTGATCTGAGGTTTGATCAGCACCCAACCAATAATGTAGCCAAGGTATTTGACCTCCTCCAAGCCTATGGCACACTTTCTGGGGTTGGCAGTGAGTCCTGCTTTCTTAAGAGAATCTGCTACTGCTTGCACCCAGGGAAAATGGGATTCCCAATCTGGGCTGTGGATGACTACATTGTCCAAACAGGCAGCTGCGTATTGGCGATGTGGTCTTAAGGACTTATCCATCACTCTCTGGCACAAAGCAGGAGCAACATGCAAGCCAAAAGGCATCCGCTTATACTGGAAGGACCCCTCGGGAGTAGAAAACTCAGTTTTCTCTATCGCAGACTCCATTAGGGGTTTCTGCCAATAACCTTTAGTCTGGTCTAACGTAGTTATGTACCGGGCACTACCCAATCTGTCAAAAAGCTTGTCAACCTGAGGCATTGGGTACGCATTGAATTTGGACACGTTGTTCAACTTTCTGAAATCATTACAAAACCTTATTGCTCCATCTGGTTTTGAGAACAGTACTATGGGACTGGACCATTCACTGTGGGATTCCTCACGTCCAGCTCTAACATGTTTATTTAATTTACAACTACTTTGCACCTAGCCTCGGGTATTCTATAGGGCTTTAGGTTTTTTGCGGACACCTGGTTCCGTAATTATGTCATGCTGTATAACTGTGATCAGTCCGGGCAGGTGAGAGAAAAAAAGTCTGTTCTTTCTCACAAATTCTTTAACATCCTTCTGTTGGACTACTGACAAGGTTTCAGTTATGGGTACTTCTGGAGTCACAGGGGGTATGCCCTTTTGGGGGTTTGGCAATGCCAGTAAAGTCTTAGTCTTTCCAAGGTTTCAAGAGATTAACGCAATATATTTGTTCTGGTTTCCTTTTCCCTGGCTTGTAAAGTTTGTAGTTTACTTCCCCTACTCTTTCCATACTTTCAAAGGGACCTTGCCACTTTGCTAGGAATTTACGCTCGACTGTGGGGACTAGTACCAGCACTCTATCACCAGGGCTGAAGACCCAGGTTTTGGCACCCCGATTATAAACCCTACTTGGAGCCTCCTGGGCTTGCTTCCTGTACCAACGGCATAACAGCAGCAATTCTATCTTTCATCAGTGAGATATGCTCGATGACGCTTCTATAAGGCATGGTCGCTGCCTCCCACATTTCTTTGGCAATATCTAGCAATCCCCTGGGATGTCTACCATACAGTAGTTCAAAAGGGGAGTAACCTGTAGACGCCTGAGTTACCTCTCGTATGGCAAACATGAGGTATGGCAGCAAGAAATCCCAATTTCTCCCATCTTTGTCCATCACCTTTTTTAACCTGCTTTTGAGTTTTGTTAAACCTCTCCACAAGACCATCAATTTGCGGGTGATAGACAGAGGTACGGAGATGGGAGATTTTCAATAACTCACAAAATTCTTTAGTGACTCGGGACATAAATGGGGTGCCTTGATCCATTAATATCTCTTTTGGAATACCTACCCAACTAAATACCTAGACAAGCTCTTTAGCAATAGTTTTGGCTGAGGTATTACGTAAGAGAATGGCTTCAGGATATTTTTAGTGGCATAGTCCAGTATTACCAGTATGTGCTGATGGCCCCTGGGCAGACTTTACTACTGGTCCCACAAGGTCCATGCCAATTCTTTCAAATGGCACTTCAATTATTGGTAACTGTACCAGCGGACTACGAAAATGGGCCGATGGCGCAAAATATTGACACTCTGGGCATGACTCACAATATTCTTTGACATCGGCATGTAACCCGGGCCAAAAGAATCTCCGGGTTATCCTCTCCTTAATTTTCTCTATACCCAGATGTCCCCCCCATCAAATTACCATGGGCTAAATCTAATACCATTCGCCGATAGGGTTTGGGAACCCATAGCTGCTCTACCTCCTCCTCCCCTTGCTTTACCACTTGATACAGCAAGTTATTTTTAAAAGCCATGTAGGGAAAAGACACCCCTATATTATGTTCAACAGGTTCCCCATCTACCACTTTAAGGTTTTCTCTGGCTCTATTGAGTGTGGTGTCTTTTAGTTGTTACGTACAAAAATCATCTTTTCTGACTTCTAAGTCAGGCACCACATTCTGTCCACTCTCACTATTAGAGTCAGAGATTCTTGTTCATTAACCTCCACCTGCTCCCCAGCCATCACAGAAAAAGGAAAAGGATCTTCTCCTTCCTCGGACACGCCAACAGTTTTCAATTCTGTAATCAAAAGGGTCTGGTCTGAGTTCCAGTTTCCTCAGCAGGGGGCGCTCTGTCCTCCCGACTCCTTTTGTTTTCCCATAAAAGTGGGGAAATCTCTCCCCACTAGGGCTTCATGAATCAGTGAGGGTACCACCCCCACTGAATGTGTCTCCATGCCCCAAGGGGTATCAATCTCAACCACAGCAGTTTGGTAATGCCGTGTGTCACCATGTATGCAAATAATCCCAATAGTGCTAGGGTGTAACTTTGCGGGATTTACACAATCACCTTTGGTCACCACACTACCAGAATCTAGCAGAGCTGTGACTGACTTTCCATCAACTGAAATGACACACATTTGCTTTTCCATGCGTTCCTGACATGTTGCAGTACATGCTACCTGTGCAAAAAGAGACATGCGTTTTTTCAAGCAAACATCATCACATTGCATTGGTTCATCATTTGGGGAACAGTTAGCAGCAATATGACCAAATGGCAGCGATAACATTTTATATGTTCTGTACCCAGTCCTCTAAATGGCCTCAGAGACCTTCCTGACCTATTTGGTCAGTCTACAGGTCCTGAGCCCATAGTCTCTTTATCTGTGGCAACAGACTTGTAAGTTCTTCCCATGCCCTTGAACCCTGGAACAGACTAGTCTTTGGCCACCCTATATCTCTCCACCAGGTTCACCAGCTGGTTTTCAATCTTGGGGTCCTCATGGCTGACCCACTTCTTCAAAGTGGCGGGGAGCGCCTGTAAATAATGGTCCATCACCACATGCTCCACAATCTTAGGGCCCGGAAAAGTCTCTGGCTGCAGCCACTTCTTGGTGAGCTGTATCAAATCAAACATTTGGGAATGGGCCAGCGTATGACCAGCGCTGCACCCGTTGAGCCCGGACTGCAATGGTGACGCCCATACATGCAAGGATCTCAGCTTTCAATGTCTCATAATCCTGGGCAGCCTCTGATTCCAGGTCATAATAGGCTTTTTGGGGCTCCCCTGTCAGAAAAGGCGCTAGCAGTCCTGCCCATAGCTCTTTTTGCCATCTTTCTTGAACAGCGACTGTTTTTTTCTGCAGGAAATAGCTGGCACGCACCATTTTCTGTTACACCGGTAAAGGACTTGCGGCCCCCTTCTTTAACTCCACCAGGGCCTCCGCAAACTGGCGATTCGCCTCCTGCTTGGCTGCCACAGCCTGCACTGGCCTGAGCAACTTGGTGATTGGTTTCCTGCTGCTAGTGGTTGTTCTCCTGCTGGGTTGCAGTGACCTGCAGCAAAGCTTTTAAAACATCCTCCATCTTGTTTAGGAAGATGCCCACCGAATCCCCCATATGTGGTTGGGTTAGCTCAATGGGGATCACCTTCTCTGGAAAAAAGGCAGTCCCAAGGGCAGGCTCCCTTAAAACCTGGCTTGTTTATTTAAATGGTTGCATATAGAAATCAAATAAACAAAACAGAAAATAAATCCTCACCATCCCGGCACTAACTAAACATTTCAGTTTCCCTAACTGAGCGGTGCAGGGCTTCTCCCAGACACCCACAAAACAGACAGTGCAAACCTTTTTTTCTCAGTCAATAAGCAAACTTCCATATGCCAGCTCTCTCAGGCTGATGGCTCCTGAGTCCCAGTCCAGAGCAAAACTTTCCTCTCTTCCTGGTTATTTAAACTACCTGATGGTGGACTCCAGTGGACCACAAAATGTGGTTCGGAACCAATCCTGCCAAGGTAGCTGGTAAAACCTGGACTGGGATCCATCTTAGTCCATTCCAAATCAACTAATGCGAGGCGACGCATAGCGCCAATCGATTGCCTCGCATAACGTCACAACATACACACATACAGTATCTCACATTGAGGGAACCATGAATGCCAACATGTACTGTGACATACTGAAGCACAGCATGATCCCCTCCCTTTGGAGACTGGGCCACAGGGCAGAATTCCAACAAGATAATGACCCCAAACACACCTCCAAGATGACCACTGCCTTGCTAAAGAAGCTAAGGGTAAAGGTGATGGACTGACCAAGCACGTCTCCAGACCTAAACCCTACTAAGCATCTGTGGGGCATCCTCAAATGGAAGGTGGAGGAGCGCAAGGTCTCTAACATCCACCAGCTCCGTGATGTCTTCACGGAGGAGTGGAAGAGGACTCCAGTGGCAACCTGTGAAGCTATGGTGAACTCCATGCCCGAGAGGGTTAAGGCAGTGCTGGGAAATAATGGTGGCCACACAAAATATTGACACTTTGGGCCCAATTTGTACATTTTCACTTAGGGGTGTACTCACTTTTGTTGCCAGTTGTTTTTTTTTAACACAGAGTACGAGTACTGCTAGCAATTATCGATCCCCATCACCTAGGAAGAATAGGTAGAGGGGTGGTTTAGGAGGTGGGTAGGTGGGGGTGGGGGGGGGGGGAGTAGGAGGGTGAGGACAGGGTGGGGTGTGCGGGAGTAGGGGGGTAAGTGAGAGCAGCGTGGGGGGGTAGGGGGATGAGTGAGGGAAGGAGGATAAGTAAGGGCAGGGTGGGGGGAGTAGGGGGAGAAGTAATGGGGGAAAATAGCTGCACAGCGGGGGTTAGATCATTGGTACACATAACAGAGAACTACTTAGTGAGCAGCACACTTTTCATGGTGTGCTCTGAGATAGAGTGGTCAGCAGCAGGGAGTGAATCAATAGGTATGCTGTGCTGTGTTGTCTGCAGATCTCCTCCACTGTCAGCCTGAAGCTGCATCGCTGATTGTGTGTCCTCCTCCCTCCTCTGTCAAGATTTGGCTGGACATCATGTGGTGGGGTAGAGAGGGAAGAGAACTCCCTAGTGTCCTGTGAAGGCTGGCCGCATCTCCAGGTATGTAGCCACGCAATCTTGCCTGTCCCACAGGCCAGCCAGCAGAGGGATAGAAGTCAGTAGGCCGCTGGGGAGGCTTGGAGAACTGTCAGACATGTCACCCAGGTGAAAAAAGATCCCGGGAGGCAGCATAGATGGCAGAATCCGCTCCTCTAAAGTTGCTATGTTCGCTGCTGAACACCTCAGGAAGGCAGGAGCATTGAGCTAAGCAGCCTCTTCCGCGCTGGCCAAACATGCCCACTGTTGACAGCTGAAATGTCTTTGGTTGTTAAGGACGCAGCGGCTCCATTCATTAACAACCAATAATTGCTGGCATTCTTTTCTTTAGATTTCAGCTGTTATCAGGGAAATCCCGCTGACAGCTGAAAGAACCGAGCCAGAAGGTATCGGTTTCGGGTATCTGTACATATTCACGAGTAGCGATACCGTGCACATGCCTAGTATCAGCACCGATACTAATATTGGTGCAACCCTAGTTTACATCATGGCCATTTCATGATTTCACTGTTTTCAGCTTTAAGTAACTGCTTTACCTGTTTATCTGTGTGACGGGGGCATGGTCATGCATGAAAATTGCAGGGTGATCGGGTGATGAATGCAGGGAAGAAACTGCATGTTTTCGAAGAAGGTTCTGATAAACATTTGCATTCACTCTGCCATGTAGATGTATAAGAGTTCCTACTCCTGCTGCAGAAAACATCCCCCAGACCATGACACTTCCCCATACACCTTTCACTGACTTCTTTTTTACACACTTTGGGTTCAGTCTTTCCCCAATTTGACAACGGACATAAGGTTTCCCATCAGACCCAAAAAATTAAACTTCCTTTCATCACTAAAGTGAACTTTGGACCAGTTCTCCTCTGTCCACACAACATGCTCCTCAGCAAAGGTTAGTCTAGCCTTTTGATTCTTTCTGCTAATGAGATGTTTGAAAATATGGAAATTACTGCGCTTCCCCTATAATATTAACAGTGAGCAATTAACACAAAAGATCAACATATGATCCTAATATAAACCTCCACAATTAAGCACTACACATTTTTGATTTTAAGGTTTATATAAGGTTTAATGAGAGGTTTGGTCAGTGCAGAGTGGGCTTTCAGTCCAAATTCTCTTAAAATGGCAAGACACTGTATGACGAGACAGATCCTTACTCTGTTCAGCACTGAACTAATGAGCAATCGCAGCTGCAGTGTTGAACTGATTGCCCATTGATATTCTCCGCATTATCCTGTCCTCTTTTGCATTTGTCTTTCAAGCCTTCTTGGGGGACTTGAATGAGTTTGTGACATTGTAAAGATGCAATATTCTAGAAATCGAAGATTTGGAACGACAAACTTCTCTTGTTATGGCTGAAAGGGTCATTCCTTTGGCCTTCATCTGGACAACCTGCTGCCGGGGGGTTTTAGTCACTTTAGAACAGCTTACCATCTTGCAAAGTCAGTGAATACTGGAGAGTTAGGCTGCCAGTTAAATACGATTTGTCAGATATTTCAAGAAATTAGCACACAGTGCCAGATTAACACCAATAACTGGGAGGTGTCTGAAAGTGTTCTCTAATTTTGATTAATGTTATTTTTCAAATCTCATTGAAGTTTTTTATTTTGTGCTTCAAAATATATGTAACTCATGAAATATGCTTAGCATAACTGCTCTTTTACTCCTGTTTAGAGAATTTCAAATAGGACTAAGCAGTGACCTTGAAATTTTTTAAATTGTAGGTTGTTCACAAACACACACACACACACATACTGTACATACATAGTGTTCATTTGCTTCCTTAACTTAGTCTAACTTAGCCCTCACTTCGGTCTTATCTTTGGAAGATTTCATTGCAGTTATGTAGGATTTCTTTGGCCAAATTTCAATTCTGAAAACTGACCATAAGCACATAGGCTTTTAGCGTACCTCATCCCCTTCCTCTCCAGAATCATTATCTGATCTGCCTGCGGCTTTAGCGGCCTCCAAGCCTTCTGCTGCGGAGGCTCTATTGGATGAAGAGTCTCAAAAATCCTTGTTTCCCTAAAAATGGAAGAAAAGCGTGTAGCTTCTAGGCATTAAGCAGGGAGAAGGCCAAGAGTGGAACTCTGATTTGCAGCCCTTGCAAACTACCTCCTGTACCCAGGCACACGAGACGCATCTGTCCACAGAGGCTAACAAACGTAACCTACTATGGAAAGCAGGGAGGTCCTTTCATGCCAAAGCGATCTTGTCTGCAGGTTTGGGGAATTTAGAAGCCAAGTGTTTGCAGTTGAACTGAGCTCCTGGCTTTCTGGCCTTAGAGGATGAAGCCTTTAAGAATCAAAAGGAATTATTCTTGGCCTCAACTGTGTCCTATATGGCTATCTATTGGAGGTACGGATCCTCAATCTTAGAACATTCCTAGGGGGATTATAACTTCTACAAACATCCCTCAGTTTAGTTTAGTATCATAAAGTGAATGAACAGCTCTTCTCCATTCTGTGAATGTTATGTGGGCCTTTCAATTTCATCTAAATGCCGGAGTCCCCTTTTGGAAATCAGATTCCCTATCTGTGGTTCAGAGGGACCAAGTAAAGGTTTCCCAGTTTCTAGTTCCACCATTTCCTGGTGGATTTGCTACCTACTGTCCAATTGTACATTCTAAGGGAGAAAATGAAGAATTTTCCTTTTAAGGTTCAATCAATTCGGGTAGTAAACACCTCTTGGGTCTTCTGGATGAGGAGGTTTATTGCCCCAATTCCAATGGTAGAAAGATTTCAAGCATTTTATTCCAAACTTTTTTTCCTCCACGGTTCCCAAATAAAAGTGGGGGCATTTGCTTCATCTTGAATCTCAAGACTTTAAGGGGGAAATTTACTAAAAATAGAGCAATCAAAATCTGGTGCAGCTGTGCATGGCAACCAACCAGCTTTTAAGTTCAGCTTGTTTAATTAGGCTTGGGCAATAAAACCTGGAAGCTGACTGGTTTCTATGCTGAACTGCAACAGATTTTGCACACTCCAGTTTTTGTAAATCCCCCTCAAATGTCTTCATTTTTTTTTTTTAACAGATAACTTTATTGACAATTCAGCATTACAGAGCATGTCATCAATTAAGTATATGCAAGTACATTGCAATAGTTACAGTAGTATAGCTGGATCAGATGTATGCGGGGGTGTCTCCGCTATAACAATACACATTATTGATCCTAACCACGTATACTAGCCATCATTATTCCACCTATTGTGACTCCATCCATGTACGTGGGCAAGGCCTGTCCCTCTCCCTCCCACCAAATCCAGGGGGGGGGGGGGGTTAGCGAACACACGCTCTACCCATGTGCGTCCACCCAACCAGCCCAGATCTTATCAAATTTGGTCGGGCATTGTCGACTCTCATATGTGAGTTTATACAAGGGCAATACCCTTCTGACCGACTGTTTCCAGTCTGCACACGTAGGTGGATTTACTGCCTTCCATTTCAGCAGTATTTCCCGCCGGGCGTAGTAGAGAGAAAAGGTGACACAGAGTCTAGTATATCTGTTTCCCCCTACACTTTCAAGGTGACTAAGTAGTAACACTAGGGGATAGACACTGTGGGTCTAGGGATACCTAGGGGATCACAATGATGAATCAGTGGAACTTTCACATCCCCCTTTGTCTATATGATCTGAGACACAGTGGAAAAGAGAGATGATGCGGGCCGCCCTTTATGACGACTTTACCTTCCGTCATTTAGGTGGATGCACACGTCTGACCTTTGTCAGCCAGTCTTCCCATAACGGGAACATATTTGAGTGTATACTCTCAGCTGTTACGGGCTGGTTTAAACTATTCTAGACCCGACCAACCCACCTGCGTGTACCCATCTCGCACACAAGCGATTGGGGGGGGGGGGGGAC
>BLSH010433520.1:187885-199754 GCA_018402905.1 Glandirana rugosa | reverse complement strand
AAAAAGGTAACATCTCCTGTCGTACACATTTGTAAAGGTCATCGTAAACAAAATCTTTACAAGTGGGTTGTTTCGACTACAAAGGAAGATTTTTCGCTAAAATATACTTTCAGACTCTTTTAACCGTTAACATATACAGACTGCATCGTTTTGGTCGTTTTTTCACTTACTAGGAGACCACACTACCTTTGTATCCCTGTATGTTCATGAGTAGGAACTACAGATCTCCGACCTTTTAGAGTGACTACCTTTTTCTGACACTGTATGGACCATCTAAGGTACGTCTTAAAAACAGAATTACTTCTGTAAACCCCCCCGCACAGGTTCTACCGCGACACTCACCAGCGCTGAGGATCTACGCCGCATCAGGCAGTGATGGGCGGGTAGATCTGTGTGCCTTAAGTGCTGGAAGCGGATATTTTCGCCTTCACCCGGCGGAGCTCCTACGAGATGCGACCACTCACAGCGCCATCTTGGACACGCCCCCCCAAATGTCTTCATTAAGACAAAAATTCTGCATGGAATCTACCAGGTATGTCACAGTCTTTTTCCATCAGTGAGATTTTCCAGCCTCTAGACATCAAGGATGAGTACTTGTATGTCCCTATGTTTCCATCACACCAGAGGATCATTCACTTTTTTGCTGGTTTTGCTACGTCAGACATATACAATTGCCAATTTTCTCAGACTTTCATATAAAATCGCTTTTTAGAAGGAAACATCAGCTTTGTTGGGTGAACATTTCTAAAACAAATGCTACTGGAAATGTTTACACATGCTGTCCTCTACAATGGAAAAATAGACACTATTGCTGTATATTGGGCAAGTGTAAATAAGTCGAGGCATTTTAGTTGAATCCATTATTTTAGAGGAGGACATATCAAACATTGGGTGCAAAGCTATTTGATATATTTAACTAATGGCGTGTATAATACAGCATTGCTATCTAGAGTTTGAGTTCGGAAATGTTTCACTCATGAAAACTGATGCAGATAAAGGATGTGCCCATGTGGGAATGGCTTCCCAAACTTTCCAAATAAAAAGGCAGCAGGATAAGTTGAAAGTTGGGCTCCATAACCACAAGACGACCAAAGTAGGAACTTCACCTAGGAATTATGCTAAATCTACACAATAAGAAAACCAGATTTCTGCAATCGCATTGCCTGGAGCCCTGTTTGCCTACAGAGATCATGAAGCTGCTATAACCTGAGCTAAGGGACTTTTCAGTGTATCTCGATTGTAACTTGTATACAGACCATCCATGTTCATTTGCTAGGAAGGTTAGGTAGTGTGTGCATGTGTTGTATGTAGATCTGTAATACTTTATATGTGCTGTATTGTTTTCCTACAATTATACGTATTTTTGTTTAGTAAAGTACATTAATATACTACAGAGGTTTATGCTTCCTTGGTTTATTGCAAAGTAACCTACAAGATACAGAGCATAATGTGGTTAACACTTTCAGTGTGTAGCCCTTCCACTTGGCCCCTTTTCTGCACCCTGTATGTTCACCAAGTTTCTAGCCAATGTGCTTGCTTTGTTATGCCCCCCAGGGTATCCCCACTGATATATCTGGAGGATCTCCCCTATTTATTGAGCAGTTGGCACAATTATTGACCAAAAATGTGATGCAGACAGTTCAAACCTTAAAAAAAGTTTGTACCGTTTAGAAGTCAGCGTTGGAGCCAACTCGTTGCTTGGAGCATCTGGGCCTGATCCTACACACAGCTCAAGCAAGTTTTTGGTGATCTCATTACAGGCAGTCTCAATCACCAAGTTGAACTCCAGACCCCTACATCTCAATATTCTGTCATTGTGGGACTCTGGGTTGATGGCTCATATATCCAGTTCTGGAGTCAGGAAAATCATTCCTTCTGATCTTGTGGAGGATCTGCACAATGGATGCCAGCCTGTCAGGCCAGAGAGTAGTCCAAGACACCCTGTAGGGGGCTTGAATGCTGTAGGTATCCTGTCTCTCAATCCCATTCTGTAACTCCAGGCAATTTGGTTGTCCCTACAACATTATACATCCCAGCTGGTGGGTCATTTGATCGGGATCCAGTTGGACAACGCCAAAGCAGTGGCATACACTAATCATCAGAAAGAAACCCTGAAGTTCTCTCAGTAAGACAGGATTCATTTCTTGGCAGAACATCATGCTCCAGCCTTGTCTGTAATTTACATTCTAAGTGTGGACAATTGGCAGTCGTACTTCATCAGGCAGCAGCCCTGGATCCAAGAAAAAAGGGATTTTATTAAAACTTACCGTAAAATCCTTTTCTCCGAGTTCACTGACAGACGCAGCTCTTCATGACTTTGTGGGGTTTTATGTTCGTCCTACTAGGAGTTAACTAGGCAGGGAAAAGAATCAGCTGGCCCCTCCCTTGGGGACCGTCCTCTCTTCCTACATCAAACCCTCTCACAGAATAGCTCTTCAGTTCGTACACAAGCCGTACCAAAACAGAGCCCAGAGGGGTGGGTGCTGCGTCTGTCAGTGAACTCGGAGAAAAGGATTTTACGGTAAGTTTTAATAAAATCCCTTTTTCTCCTTACGTTCATTGACAGACGCAGCTCTTCATGACTTTGTGGGGACGTCCCCAAGCTGTGTCAAGAAAAGAGGGGTGGGTAAAAGCAAACAACTGTACCCAACTGAACCTCTGAGAAGGCGCAAGACGCGCCTACACTACCGCCTGCAGAGCCTTGCGGCCAAAGGCAGCATCCAAAGATGCGAACACATCAATTTTATAAAACTTAGTAAAAGTGTGAACCGAGGCCCAAATGGCCGCTTTGCACACCTGTGACACCGAAGCCTGGTGTCTGAAAGCCCAGGAAGTGCTAACAGCCCGGGTAGAATGAGCCGTGACCGGAAAAGGGGGAATCTTGCCCCGAACAGAAGACACATGGGTCACGGTTTTTCAAATCCACTGAGAGATCGTAGCCGAAGAGGCCGCCAGACCTTTTGCGCAGTCACTCTGGCACAACAAACAAGGCGCCAGCCTTACGAAAAGGGGCTGTAGCAGCCAAGTACACTCTTTAGGCCCTTACTACGTCCAAAGTATGCAACTCAAACTCCTTGGGGTGCGATGGACGAGGGCACAATGAAGGCAGGACAATATCTTCATTGATATGAAAAGAAGAGACTACCTTCGGAAGAAGGAAGGGGTCGCAAGACCGCCTTATCCTTATGCATCACCAAATAAGGAGACTTGCACGATAGTGCAGCCAATTCCGATACTCGTCTGGCAGAAGTAATTGCGACTAAGAAGGCCACCTTCTGCGACAGAAGTTGTAAGGGAATCTCCCTGAGTTTTTCATAAGGTGGTTTTTGAAGAACAGAAAGCACCAGATTCAGATCCCACGGAGCCATCGGGGATCACACCCGAGGCACCACATGTCGCACACCTTGTACAAAGGTACGAATCAGAGAGTGCGAAGCCAAAGGTCTTTGAAAAAGTATGGCTAAAGCCGAGATCTGGCCCTTAAGGGTACTCAAAGCCAACTGCTTATTCAGACCCTGCTGTAAAAAAGGTCAGTATCCTGGAGACTACAAACGAGCGAGGGTTAAAGCCCTCCGCCTCGCACCAAGCAATGTAAGCCTTCCGGGTGCGGTGATAAATCCTGCGAGAGGTGCACTTGCGAGCTTTCAACAGAGTAGGGATCATGGAGTCGGCCACTCCTCTATCTCTTAGCACCTGGGACTCAATAGCCAAGCCGTCAAAGCCAGCGAGGGTAAAGCAGGGTGCAAGATGGGCCCTTGAGACAGGAGGTCGTCTCGCATCGGAAGCCGCCATGGGGCGTCTGCCACCATTTTCACCACGTCGGCGTACCAGGTGCGCCAAGGCCAATCCTATTCTATTCTGCGCACCAATCTCGGAAGCAGACGTATGGGAGGAAAAGTGTACAGGAGGCGATAACGGCTCCAGGGAGCCACCAGGGCATCCGTGGCCACTGCCAACGGATCCTTTGTCCTGGACACAAAGGTTCTCACCTTGTGATTGAACCTGGACGCCATGAGATCCACATCCGGTGTCCCCCATTTGTGGCAAATCTGATTGAACACCTCCGGTGAAGGGACCACTCCCCCTGGTCCAGCTTCTGGTCGACTAAGAAAGTCCGCCAGCCAGTTCTCCACACCTGGGATGTAAACCGCAGAGATTGCCGGAACGTAAAGTTCCGCCCACGCAGAATCAGAGCTGCCTCCGCAGCCGCCGCTGAGCTCCATCTGCCGCCCTGATGATTCACATACGCCACCGCCGTGGCATTGTCCGATTGAATTCGAATCGGGCGGCCTTGCAATCTCCTTGTCCAATGAGAAAGACACAGTCTGATCGCTCTCAGCTCCAGCACGTTGATGGGTAGGCAGGCCTTCTGGGCTGACCAATGACCCCGAGCTGATAGTCGTTCCAGGACTCCGCCCCAGCCCGTCAGGCTGGCGTCTGTGGTGATTACCGTCCACCGAAGGGGCAGGAACGACTTCCCCCAAGTGAGGGCCGAGTCCCGTAACCACCAGGCGAGGGACGCCCTGGTCTGAGGGCCCAGCCGGATCGGAAGATCCAACGACCGGTGGGGCTTGTCCCATTGAACCAGAATTGCTCGCTGGAGCAAACGAGTGTGACTCTGGGCAAAAGGTATCGCCTCAAAACGACGAGACCATGAGCCCCAGCACCCTCATACAGAACCGCAAGGAAGACCGGCGGCGTGATAGGAGGGTGCGCACAGCCGACTGCAAGCTCTGTAGCTTCGTCGGAGGGAGAAACACCTTTGCTTGTTCTGTGTCCAGAATGAGACCCAGATACTCCAGACGGCAGGAAGGAGACACCGACGACTTCTGCAGGTTGAGTAACCAGCCGAAGTCCCGCAATGAGACCATTGCGATGTTCACATTCTCCTCCAGGGCAGAGACAGAGTCCGCTCGCAGGAGCAGATCGTCCAGGTACGCCACTATGGCAATGCCCCTCTGACGCAGCAACGCCAACACCGGGGCCAGTAACTTCGAACACCTGGGGCGCGGAGGTCAGGCCGACGGGAAGAGCTACAAATTGAAAATGGCGATCCCCAACCGCGAACCGCAGAAAACGCTGATGTCGCGGATGGATGGGTACATGGAGGTACGCATCCTTTGTCTAATGATGCTAGGAAGTCCCCCTGGTGCAGGGCGGCCACGACCGATCGAGCAGACTCCATCCAGAATTTTCGCGCCCTGACAAACCCGTTTAGGGCCTTCAAGTCCAGGATGGGCCGAAAGCCGTCCCCTTTTTTGGGCACCACAAAGAGATTCGAGTAAAAGCCTCGAAATCCCCCTCCTGAGGGAACCGGTACAATCACTCCCTGTTCTGATAGAGCCTGTACTGCCCTGGAAAGGGCCAGCCTGCGCTCCAGCGGGAGGTTTAAATTTGATGGGAAGAACCTGTCTAGGGGTAGAGTGATGAACTCTATCCCACCTCGCAGACCCAGCTGCGAACCCCTGAAGACGTCCCCCCACCCGACACTCGGGTGGGGGCGCCCCATCAGGCTGAGGAAGACTTGTCTTCCGTCTTTCCTGGTTTGTGCTGCCGCTGCCGGCGTCCGGCCCCTGCAGCAACCTCACTGGAACGGGTTCCCTTGCTTGCCGTGCCTGATGCACGAAAAAGCTTCTTCTGACCCGAGGTAGCAGGCTCCTGTCTACGGCGGAAGTCACGCCTGCGGGGCTCTGGAAGGAAAGTACTCTTGCCTCCTGTGAAATCCTTAATGATTTCAGCAAGGCGCGAGCCAAATGGGCGCCCACCCTGAAAAGGAAGATCAGCCCAACCTAGTTTGGAAGCGTGGTCACCCGACCAGGATCGCAGCCAAAGAGTTCTGCGAAGTCTAATGGCCGCTATCGATATTCTAGACAGCAAGGGCAGAACATCCACCGCCGCATCACAGAGGTATTTAATCCCCTGGAGTAAAAACTCAGCCTTCTGCGGTGCCTCCATCAGGCGACCGCCCACCAGGTCCGACTTAAGTTCCTCCATGCACTCCTCCATGGCCGCAGCCAAAGCAGGTCGCACTGCGGCGCCCGCGTTCAAGAACAAGGACTTCAAAAAATCCTCTGTTCTTCTATCTGCAGGATCCTTGAAGGAGTCCCCGTCATAGGAATGATAGTCACCGCAGGAGATTCCCATTTCTTTAGGAAACTCTCCTCAAAAGGATAGCGTTCAGTAAAACTGCCAGTCAGTGAGGAGGAACGCCGGGGTTGCTGCCATTCCTAAAGAAAAGAAAATAAAAAATTAATTGTAAGGATAGGACTTGGGGGCCTTGGGGGGCCTAGAAGACCCGCACACATAGGCAGATCGCAATTCGCCCGCTTGATCCAGCTGCAACTTGGTGCGAATGCCAGCGATAATGGTGGCGACCAGCACATTGTCCTGGTCAGCCACTGGCTCTTGGTCCTCCTCAGTTACCATGTCACCCATGTCCTCATCAGACAAGTCTCCCGGGGTCTCTAAGACCCTTGAAGCCACCTCAGACTCAGAATCTTCCCCTGAGGATAAAGGGGGGGGGGGCGCTTCCTGGGGGCCCGCAGAGCGGCGTCCCCACGTGGAAGAAATTCAGTGAGAACATCCCACAGCTGGGTGAGAAAAGCCCCTTGGGCAGACTGCGTGGCTGCTGATGCCCTCTCAGCAGGTTTGGCAGGGAGATCAGCCATTGTCAGGGATGGATGGATGGATGGATGGACGCCCCGCACACAGCCACACACCCCCACAGGATCCGAGGACAGCACCCCACCGCCACCAGCACCCAGAGGGAGCCCAGTTATACTTGCGTTTTCGCTGCCCATCAGCGCCGATCGTTCAGAAAAAACTGCCTGTCACCGTCCGTTTTCTGAGGGGAGAAGCTGCAGCCATGTGTAGAATGCAGAGCATGAAGTGAAGATGGCCGCCAGGAAGCACTAGAGGCTGAAACACACCTCTCAGGCAACGTGCAGTACCGAATATGGGAAAGCCCCATAGGCTGGAAATGTCCGCGGCTACGGCAAAATGGCGGCGGTCCGCCGCAAAATGGCGGCCGAAGGACCGCATGGTGATGCTGGACGAGAAGGCCGAACGAACGGACAGCGCTGGGGAGGGGGGTGGGGGGCGAGGTGTGGCAGGGGGCAAGATGAAAGGCTGATCCCCACCGGTGGCTACCCTGGACAAGCTACTGGAGCAGTGGAAAAACCGCATTTGCGGACGTCGGGCCCACTTCACTCCCCGGGTGGGGAGGAAGGCAGGGCGCTCACTTACCCGTCCGACGCCACGGTAGCCACCGAATGCAGACTTTCCGCCCTTGACGGGGGGGCATGCTGCCGGCCCAGAGTCGCCCTGCCGAACGAATCGGGAAGGGGACCAATGTGGGGGATCTCGCCCCGGGCCACCCGCACGGAACGGGTAAGATGCGGCGGGTCCCTGTGTTGGGGCCGGCTTCGCATCATGTTGGCCAGGTCGGGGGAAGTACAGAGCACCAGGACTCTCGATGCCCCGACCGGCTTCTTGATAGCAGATCATCTTGATTGCAGCAAAAAAAGAAAAAAAAAAGAAAAAAGAAAAATGGTCACAATAGGACCGCAGTTCCCTATAGGGAAGCCAGGTCAACTCCTTGCGAACTAGGCATTGAAACTGAAGAGCTATTCTGTGAGGGGGTTTGATGTAGGAAGAGAGGACGGCCCCCAAGGGAGGGGCCAGCTGATTCTTTTCCCTGCCTAGTTAACTCCTAGTAGGACGAACATAAAACCCCACAAAGTCATGAAGAGCTGCGTCTGTCAGTGAACGTAAGGAGAAATGGACCCTACACACAAAGGTGTACTAAGACCTGGTCCTCTTGACATCCAGGTTCAACAATAAATTTAACAGGTTTGTCTCCATGTACAGAAATCCTTTGGCAAAAGAAGTGGATGCTCTGGTGGTGCTATGGGATCAATACAGCCTGATCTATGCTCTGTCATGAAACACCTTCTTCACCTGATTTGCACGATAGAGAGGGAGGGCATTCCAGTGATCCCCATAGCTTCAGACTGGCCTAGGCAGATGCAATACCCCAACCTTATCAGACTCCTGGCAGATGCTACATGGCCACATCCAGGTCACCAGGATCCTCTATCCCACCCTGCTTCACGGTTGCTGGCTTTAATTTCATTTTGAGTGTTGAAGTCTAGGGCTTAAGAGATACTGTGGAAGTCTCTGAATCTATGATGGATACAATGCTAAAAGCTAGGTCATTCACTTTTTAAATAGGTCTGCCATAGCACACGGAAGACATGGTTCATTTGGTGTGAGAAAATAAACTTTCATCCCAAGTAATATTCTGTGGGACACAACCTCCCCTATTTACAATAAGATATGGACCAGCATTTAGCCCCAAAATCCGTCAAAGGCCAAATCTCAGCTCTTTTGATTTTGTTCCAGAGACTGCTAGCCTCCGATTCCTGATGGGACTTCCTCCAATATGTTCACCCCTTTCTCCATGGGATTTGAATTAGTTTTTTGGTACTTCAAAAAAATTACAAGAAAGTGTTGAGGCCTACAGTCTCTTTCCTTTCCAAGATTTCAATCTTCCACCTCAAACAAGATATTCAAATTCCATCCCTTTGTCCAGGACCAGTACAACAGAAGCAGATTTGCTTTCACTGTCCGGATTTGGACCGTGCTGTACGAGTCTACCTTACAGGCACCGCTTCCATTGGAAAGGAGGACTTACTCTTTGTCATCCCATATGGTCTTCGCACAGGGGAACCAGCTTCTTGATCCACAATTTCTCAGTGGCTCAGACAGATTGTTGTTCAAGCCTCCCTCTGTCCAGCTCCAGTACATAAAAATGAGATTTCCCTTCATTGTCTGGATGTAGTTCATGCTACACATGTCTACTTCACAACCACTGCTTCGGTTAGGAAGACAGACTCTCTCTTTGTCATCTCTGGTGATCCCTGCAAAGGGAAACCATCTTCTCACTCCACTATTTCTCAGCGGCCCAGACAGATAATTGTTCAAGCCTATGACCAGCCTAGGACCAGGTTCCGCCTTTTCCCTCTACAATTATATAAAACACCCGCAGATAGCTGCAGCCTCTGTTGGCTTGTCATTGCTTTGTACTGCAACTGTCTGCATCCACCTTGAATCTATGCAGGTATTCACTAGATTCTCACTGCAGCTGGTGCTAAAATACTGCATGAATGAGTCGGAAGGTGTTTCATGCAGCCCTTTAAGCTGCAGGGAGTCCAGAGTTTTGTTTTTTTAATGTGGTTTTAAGTGGGCCTGTTATTGTGTTTGCAGTGTTTCCCAACTCTTTTATGGCCCTTTGTACATTCCAAAGTTCTCTGAATATGGCGTCCCTCAATCAATGTGAAAGGAAAAAGTGATTTTTGCACTCACTGTAAAATCCTTTTCTTGACGTTGTTGAGAAGCAGAGGTCCCACTCCTCTGCATTTATGATTTTGCTCTTGGCACTGCTTTAATACAAAACTGAGGCATGCTGTGAGTGGGCTGGTGACTTTGAATCCCGTGTCACTCAATGAACTCTAAGAAAAGGATTTTACTGTGATTACAAAAATCCTATTATTCAAACAACTTGTTGTGTGAGGATTCTCAACTGCTTTAATAAATCAGCCTCTATCTCTTTTTCTTACCCTCTGTCTGTTGGTGTACCACAAGACTGTTCTCCGATCCCTTCTTTTTCGGGTGATAAGTTTATTTGGATTTCAATACAACAATAAAATATAACTTTCAAGTCCCAGTTAAAATTTTCTAATGTCCTGTGTTCCTGTCTGCCAGCTTGTAAGAATGTAATATGGATAAAAAAAAGAAATTGTACTCGTACATACCACTAGTCTTTTTTCATTCAGCACAGCGGGTTGAACAATAAAAACCTGACAGCTCAGGTCGGAGCCGCTGTACTAACAATGCAATGTACAGCGATCTCACCTGCTGAGCTATTGTGTTCTGATAGGGGGACGACCCCAGCTAGAACACTCCGGTCATCGCTCTCAGCCATTGGCTGAAAGTGCTGATTGGGAGCCGGTCAACAGACCTTTTTCGTTCATGGGCCACATTCGGCCCGTGCGTACTAGGCTTTACTGTCATTTCATTATATTTCATGATATGAAATACTTCAAAATCAGCACAAGAGAAGTTACTTACAGAGTCCCAACTATGCCCACCCTTTCTGCCCCCCTCTTCCATTCATAGAAGCTGTACTATAGATTCCATGAATGAAAAGAGATTTATGAATGGAGAAGGCAGACCTTTCATTCATTAGCCTGTACTACTTTCATAGATCACTTTTTTCATGAAAGCTATAGTATAGTGTCTAGGAATGGAGAATGGAGGCAGAAAGGGCAGGCATAGTTGGCATTCTTGATGAGTGGCTGTCACAGGTCCAGAAGGTTATGGCTGCAGGGCATGGAAGGGGGCAGAGGGCTTCAGATTTCCACTGGCAGCTGGCATCAACACAAGGGACACTTTGCCATTAAAAAACGTTTACCTACTGTTAGCAAAACCCTATGATTACCCACAGACCTCATGTCTTACTTTCAAATGTAATCTTTGATAATGTGACATTTAGAGATGTTTTCAAGTAGCACGACCAAAGTGATACTTTGCAACCCTTAATAGAAATCAGAACAAAACAAGGGTTGTTGAAATTTCAGTCACTGACCTCTGTCTCCACACACCAATGTCTTCTCAATACATGGGATCTCTGTGTAGCTAAAACTTAGAAGACGTATAATTTGTTGTGCTGTGATTGGATGATTCCACATGGCTGTGTTCATAGCTGGGCAGAACAGCAGAGGCTTTGTTGTATCCCATGCACGGACCACACATGTCTGCAAAGAGAATATATAGCAAAAATCTTAAAGTGTTACTAAACTCAGGACCCTGCATTCACTATATCTGGCCTCCCACAGTACACAGAACATGGAAAGGCAATCATTTTAGTAAATATAAACTGTTAAATACCTTTTCTCATCAGCAATATATAGCAGTATTGTGACTTGTATCACTGTCTGGTTAAAGCTTGTAGAAGGAGTTTTATTTTACTAGGTCGGGTGTATTTGGAAACCCTGACCTCAAATTTTTTGTTTTATTCTTACTTCCTTTTATGCAAATTATCTCCTCAATTTTTAAAAGAAGGTTATACTTATATGAACAACTTTGTTTCTACTATGTTCTTTTGATAAAACAAACTCTTAAAAATACAAAAGGGACTTCCTGAATATTGTGCCACCGTCCATAAATTCAGAACAAACAAACAAGGTTGTGGGACACCCCACGTAATTGGGACGTTTCAAATGGGCACACCACGAGATAGCAGAGATTGATTTATAAAAAATTATATTTTATTTGTACATAAGGAAATACATATCCAACACAATATATATACACAAAGAAAAATTAAATAAGAAGAAAAAAGAAGCAACAGGCGGGGGGTCCTCGAAGTGCCACGTGATGCAGATCTTGAGGGGCCCCAACCAAGACACACTATACAAATAGATAAAATACTCTAGCCATAGTATGTTATACACAAACAAGGAGTCAACGCGTTTCGCTATGAGCTTCCTCAGGACTCCAAAACTATGGCTGTCAGTTGCAGAGACAACTAGTCAAAGAGAAATAGTATAATTAGCATAACTCAAAAACAATAAAGATTGGTAAACTATATGTAATAAAGATTCATTTTAGCAATTTTCTAGAGCGGAGGGACTAACGGCAGGGCTCGGTACACCTCAATATACATTCGCGGATATATGACTTGTACATAATATTTACTATATACCTAATATCTTTTAACGATTTTACTTAGAAATAATGTATATCAAATGGTTAGAAATAACAAAAACTCAATACGATTAATATGATAAAGAGAAACTGATCAACA
>BLSH010433520.1:163543-181748 GCA_018402905.1 Glandirana rugosa | reverse complement strand
GCAAATATAACCGATTTCCGAAAAAAGGCAAATACACCTCTCAACTTAGGGACGTGTGTAACACCCTATCATGAAATCCTGGGTAATCACTAGTCAAAATTCCATCCTATCCAATATAATTCCCACTGGTTTAATAGGAAGTTTTACAAGCAATAACTAAATCCTTAACTACTTTTCGACCTCGATTAAACACAAAAGAAAATTATCCGACATTCTGATGAAAAGACATACAATTGGATTTAACATTTAGTATATGTTTTAGACGTACATGTAAAAATTCTCAAACCTTGTTTGTTTGTTCCAACACCCTGTGGGGTGCATTAACCCTGCAAAGTTTACCCGTGTGGTGCTCTATCGTCTCTAACTAAATATTTTTTAATATAAAATAAACATGTATTCCTTTATGTATAGGTTGTGTTATATATATGTGTTTCTTTTTAATTTATTCTTCTTTTTTCTTCGTTGTCCGCCCCCCAGGAGCTTCACGGTGCACTACGTTATGTACAAATAAAATATAATTTTTTATAAATCAATCTCTGCTATCTCGTGGTGTGCCCATTTGAAACGTCCCAATTACGTGGGGTGTCCCACAACCTTGTTTGTTTGTTCCAAACTCTTAAAAATGTACATGCAGATTTTGTATATGATTTACAATTTAGGTTAACATACAGAAAAGTAGTCTTACAGCCTATTAAAAGAAAACACAAATTAGCTCCAGCTTTTCATCAATTCCTAAATCAATAACGAACATTTTGAAGGATAATTTGGTCACCCTTAATATAACCTATCCTACCTTAAAACTGATCACTAATGGGTCCTAAAGTACTATCCCACAATGTGTGCAGGGATTCAACTCTCCACATAAACGGAAAAAAGCCTTTAGCCAATATAAACGCATAGGTGCCGACATTATACTACTACAGGAGACCCACTTTTCAACAGCCAATTACCCGCATTACTTTGATAAGAGATATAGCCAATTCTACTGTACCACATACTCAAGCAAATTAAGAGGGGTCGCAATATTTATAAAAAACACTATAGTCTTTGACATACAAAATGTCTATAGGGATGCAGATAGTCGTTTCCTAATTTTAAAGGGGATTATAAACAACAGACAGGGGATAATAGCTTCAATATATGCCCCCAATGAAGCACACTCTACCTTTTTCAAACATTTCTTTGATATACTAGATAAATTCAACTCTCCTCATTTGATTATAGGGGGAGACTTCAATCTGGCTTCCCATCCAGCTCTAGACAGAAGCCGAATTGCTACATCATCAAGAGCGTTCTCAAAATCACTGATCCACTCATTAAACGATCTTCAATTAATAGACTCCTGGCGGGCACATAATACGGGCATTAAAGAATATACCTTTAATTCCCATCCGCATGATTGCTTTGCTAGATTAGACTATATATTTTGTACCCCTATTTTATTAGCTAACTCATCCGATGCCAAGATACACCCATGCCCTTGGTCCGATCACCAGATAACTTCCTTCAGTACCTCACATATAGGATTATCTCCTGCTCAGTATAATTGGCGCATTAATGACTCGCTTCTATCAGACCCATCTACCGTGAATCAGTTATCCTCACACTTGGAAGAATTCTTTGACAATATATCTCCTACATCACTCTGGATGACTCACAAAGCTGTCATAAGGGGACATTTAATCAGAATAGCAACCGAAAAAAAAAGAACCAGACTCTCTGACATCAACACCTTAACAAACGATCTCAGGCAACTTTACCACACATTGGGCCACAATCCTTTGCAAGAAATAACACAACAAATAAATACCAAAAGGAAAGAATTAGATCTCATATTATCCTCAGACACAGAAAAAAACCTCAGATTTACTAAGGCCAAATTCTTACTACATGGCAACTCCACTTCCTGCATGTTTGCAAAAAAACTAAATCAATCCATCAATCCCCCTCATACATATAAACTTGGAAATAACTTAGGTAACATTGTCACTCATCCCTCAGAAGTATTAGAAATATTCTCAAACTTCTATAAGAATCTCCTCTCTAAGACACACCCATCTCCTAACCCTTCATCATTAGACTGGCTGGATAATATTCAACTACCTAAACTTTCACCACTTCAAGTGAAGTCACTTAACGATCCGTGCACAGAAGTAGAGATCAGTAATATCATAAAATTCCTCAAAACATCTACAGCTCCCGGACCGGATGGCTTCTCATCACTGTATTATAAAAAATTCTCTGCTTTACTCACACATCGTCTATCCAAACTATTCAACTATATTCTACAGGGCAATCAATTTCCCAGCGAAATGCTTCTCGCCAATATGTCTCTCATACCAAAACCCTCCCTCAAAATTTTCGCCCTATTTCAGTACTTAATAATGATTTTAAACTATTCGGTAGATTATTAGCAAATAGGTTGTCCATTGTAATTAGTACACCCTGACCAGTCAGGCTTTATTCCAGGAAGACAATTAACTGATAATATTAGACTGGTAACCAACGTTATACAAGACGCTAACTTACTATCCCGTCCATTATGTCTACTTAGCTTAGACATCCATAAAAGCCTTTGACAGTGTGAGCTGGTCATACTTAGATAATATCTTAATGAAATTCGGCATATCGGAAAAATTTATACATGGCTTTAAAGCCCTTTATCACCACCCTCAGACTAGAAGAAAAATACCGGGTAACAACTCAGAATTTTTTCCCTTATATAGAGGCACAAGACAAGGATGTCCCCTTTCCCCATTATTGTTCGCGTTAGCTATTGAACCCTTAGCTTGTGCAATTAGGAACAATATAAATATTAAAGGATATACAAAAGTCCCAAAAGAATACAACATAAATCTATATGCAGATGATGCACTAGTATTTTTATCCGAACCACTAATCTCCATACCAAATCTTATAAAAGTGCTCAAAATTTTTCATAATATCTCAGGCTTAGAAATAAATCTATCTAAATGCTCAGCTTTGCCTTTAAATCTTGTAGCGAATATTACAGCATCTTTGCAGTCAAATTTTCCTTTTAAATGGTGCTCCCACTCATTTAGATACCTTGGAGTTAACATCACTAATAACTACTCAGCATTATATCAGGCCAATTACCCTCCACTCTTCACCCAAATCAAAACCTTGCTTAAGTTATGGACTACATATCAGATCTCATTCTCAGGCAGACTATGTGCCATCAAAATGAATATTCTGACAAAATTACTTTTCTATTATAGATCATTACCAATCAACATCCCCAAAAACAAATTGGTCTCTCTACAAAAAGACATTAATACATTTGTATGGGCAGAAAAGAAATCCCGTTGTAGCAATAACTTATAGCATAACAATACTCTACAGACCACAAAGCACTGGTGGTCTGGGCCTGCCTAACATATGGGAATATTTTCTAGCTGTTAGACTTACTTCATATCTTCACAGCATAGACAATTGCCTTCAGATGACCCCAAAGATAAAAGTCTAAGGGGGTCAGATCGGGAGACCTTGGGGGCCATTCAACTGGATATGCGAAATTGCTACATGATGATGATGTGTTACCCTCTTTATGCACTGAAGCTGGCACGTTCCCTGAGTTTTTCCAGCAAGATGGTGCACCACCACATTATGGGTGTCAGGTCCGAGCATTCCTAGATGAACAGTTTCCTGGAACGTGGATTGGTCGTCGTGGGCCAGTTGAATGGTCCCCAAGGTCTCCCGATCTGACCCCCTTAGACTTTTATCTTTGGGGTCATCTGAAGGCAATTGTCTATGCTGTGAAGATACGAGATGTGCAGCACCTGAAACTACGGATACTGGAAGCCTGTGCTAGCATTTCTCCTGCGGTGTTGCGATCAGTGTGTGAAGAGTGGGAGAAGAGGGTTGCATTGACAATCCAATACAATGGGCAGCACATTGAACACATTTTATAATTGGTCAGAAACTTGTAAATAACTCATGAAAGAATAAAGTTACGTTAAAACCAAGCACACCATTGTTTTTCTTGTGAAATTCCCAATAAGTTTGATGTGTCATATGACCCTCTTCCTATTGAAAAAACAAAAGTTGGATTCAAAATGGCCAACTTCAAAATGGCCGCCATGGTCCCCACCCATCTTGAAAAGTTTCCCCCCTCACATATACTAATGTGCCACAAACAGGAAGTAAATATCACCAACCATTCCCATTTTATTAAGGTGTATCCATATAAATGGTCCATCCTGTACATTTCCTCTACCCAACGTCTTCCCCAAACTGCTTCAGAGGATGCACAGGACCGGGAACAATGCTCCACACTTTTTGGAGCTGTAGCCATCTTCAACACACCTGGCAACAAGCTAGTACTCTGGCATCTAAGATAGCAGGCAAATATATTACATTAACACCACAGATATGTCTTTTATACTGTACCATATCTGATATCCCACCACCATGCAATAAATTAATCCATTCATTATGCAGTGCAATTCAATGGATGATTGCTTTTAACTGGAGATCTACAACCCTACCATGGTCACAGGTTTTGTCTAGAATGGAGCTCATTAAAAGAACCGAACATATACACTTCACCCTCAATTATAACTTAAAAAACTTTTATAAAAAATTGAATTATTGGATCAACTCTTAAGCTATCGAACAAAGTTCAAATATATTTACAGCTACATTACTTTCAATATTCCAATCTGAATTTCACATAACATAATTGTTTTTTTTTTTTTCTCTCCCGCTAGATAACTTAATGTTTATTCTGTACCATGTTCTGTAAACATATGCAATTCTGTCTCTAAAATCTGTATGTTCTCTTAACCTTCTAAATAAAATATCTTTTGTAAACAGGAGTTTTATTTTCCCCTGCTCCTCTGTCTGGACAGCGCTGATTGGCCCTGTGCTAATCACATGCACCCACCCAAGAAAAAAACAATAGAAAACTCTCTAGCAATACACACCAAACTGAGCATGTGCAGCCTGTCCCCTATTGCTCCTGTTTTATCAGGAAATGGTCTGGAGTCAGTGGAAGAGGAGGATCAGAGAGACAGGATCCCACAGACTTTATACACAATACAGAGGATTAACCCCTTAGGTTCCACAGTGAGTATAACTAGCACGCTTTACTGCATTATACAGACTGATTTTACTGTTGTGGGTTTAGTAACACTTTACCACTTCAATACCAACACTTTGCTACCAGACCAATTTTCAGCTTTCAGTGCTATTGCGCTTTCAATGACTATTGCGCGGTCGTGCGACGCTGTACCCAAACAGATTTTTTATCATTTTGTTCCCACAAATAGAGCTTTCTTTTGGTGGTATTTGATCACCTCTGCGGTTTTTATTTTTTGCGCTACAAATAAAAAAACTACAGAAAAATTTGAAAAAAAAAAACAAGTTTTTCTCAGTTTCTGTCACAAAACGTTTTAAATAAGTACATTTTCTCCATCACTGATGGGCACTGATGAGGCTACACTGACGTGCACTGATGAGGCAGTACTGATTGGCACTCATAGGCGGCACTGGGCACTGATAGGGGCACTGGTGGGCAGATACACTGATAGGGGTCATTTCCCTGGTGGTCTAGGGTGGCACTGAGTACCATCCATATTGGGCACTGTGCTCCTTACCGGGTGGTCTCCTTGGTGGTCCTGATTGGCTCCCTGGTGGTCCCTGGTCGGCTCCCTGGTGGTCCTGTGTGCGCACATCCCTGGTGGTCCCTGGGCAGGCTCCCTGGTAGTCTAGGGTGGCGATCCGAGGGGGGGCTGCGCTGATAAACCATCAGCACAGACCCCCCCTGTCAGGAGAGCAGCCGATCGGCTCTCCACTGCTCAGGTCTGCACACCCAAGTACAGGAAAAGCTGATAAACGGCTCCTGTTTACACTGTGACCAGCCGTGATTGGTCACGGCTGCTCACATGGTAAAGTGCTTCAGATGGCAGCACTTTACCTAGATCGGTAATGCAGGGGGTCAGACTGACCCACCACACCACCGATCGCCACGATGCGCGCTCCCCCCCAGGCGCAGGCCGGCATGTTATCTTAAGGACGTCATATGACGCTAAGTCAGGATAACTCAACCACTTCCCGCCCATCATTCTGAATACGGCGGTAGGGGAGTGGTTAAAGTGGATGTAAACTCCCATTCATGAAATTTAAACTGGGCACATATATCTGCAGTGTTTTCTTACCTCTCTCCAAAGCCCTAAGTCCTGTGGCTTTCTCCTGCTCCACTCTTCTGTTATCAGCATGATAACTTCTGAAAAGTTCTCCGTCAACTGTGATAAAACCAGGCTGAATTGTGTCAGGGTGGGTGCTATACATAGATTAGCAGAGAGCTGGTCTATTCACAACACAGCTCTGCATTGTTTGTGTGAAGAGGGGGTATGTGCCTTTCCTCCAATCAGCTGTCTCACGGTGTATGGCAAGAATCCACTTCCACAGGTGAATCAGAAAGAGAAAATTCTAACTGGGCTTGCACCTTCTAAACAGTATATAAAGCTGAAGACAGCAGATATACATGTAAAACTTATGTAGGGAGATTTGTTTCATCTCTGTGTATCATCTGAGGCGATGCTGTTCACTTCACTGGGTATATGTAAGGGTTTACAACCACTTTAAGGCTCAACTCAATACTAAATACACATATAAAATACATAAAATGTAACGGTTTTACCTACCAAATTATTTAGATGTCTTTTCATACAGTCCCGAGACATACCTTGCCCTGCCACACAGAACAGTCAAATGGATAACACCCTTTCTCTGTTACAATTAAAGTGCATCTAAACCCAAAAACAAAAATGCAATATATTGCAGCTTACCAGTCCTTAGATGTAGTAGCTGTTCTTTTCAGTTTTTTATTATTTTCACCTGGTGATCTTGCGTGTAACTCACTTCCTGTCCTAGCGTGACAAGGTCCTCTCACTGTATTGTGTCTGTGGAGGAGCAGTGTTGTCACCGTAGAACAGGAAGAATTTTAGGATTACAGAACACCTCCCCCTCTACTATACCAGAGCTGGGAACAATGCCAACTGATATCAGTGCAGCACAAGCAGAGAGCAAAGGTTATCAGCTCACTGGATTTCTGGCAGGATCATCATGTATGTTTGCACTTATTGAACCTATATAACAAAATGCTTTCAATGGTATATTTAACAGATCAAACAGAGCAAACAAGAGGAATTCATTGTTCGGGTTTACACACATTTTAAAGGAATAGAGGGATATCATCTCTCCAAATAGACACTATACACATATAACTTCTAGGGAGCCTAGTTTCTAACTAGAGGTCGACCGATATGGGTTTTTCTCTGGCCAATGCCGATATTTAGAAATCAGGGTGGCCGATGGCAGATATATGATGCCGATTTTTTTGGACCGATATGTTAAGCTGATTTTTCTTCCTTTTTTTTCCCTTCATCTCATAAAATCTAACAGTTAAGTAATAAGAAGTGATACAGAAAATTGCTTAAATTAAACATTTATTAAACAACACAACAAGCCTCCAATCAATGCACTTGTATGTATAATTTAGATAAAAAAAACTATGTATCTTAAATATTAAATACACAAAAACAGGTAATCAAAACTTTTGGACGAAAAAAAAAAATTACTGTTTCGTTGTTTTTATCTCATTAAAGTGTATTTTTTCCCAAAACAAATTGCATTTAAAAGACCGCTGCACAAACACCGTGTGGCATAAAATATTGCAACAACCGCCATTTTATTCTCTAATGTCTCTGCTAAAAAATATATATAATGTTTGGGGGTTCTAAGTGATTTTCTAGCAGAAAATACAGATTTTTACTTGTAATCAACAAATTTTAGAAAAGATTTAGTCTTTAACCACTTCAGCCCCGGAAGGATTTCCCACTTTAGGACCAGAGCCATTTTTGCGATTCGGCACTGCGTTGCTTTAACTGACAATTGCGCGGTCGTGCGACGTTGTACCCAAACGAAATTTGCGTCCTTTTTTTCCCACAAATAGAGCTTTCTTTTGGTGGTATTTGATCCCCCTCTGCGTCATTTCTGATCGCCGCTATAAACAAAAGAAGAGCGACAATTTTGCAAAAAAAACCCTAAATTTCTTACTTTTTGCTAAAATACAAATCCAATAAAAAAACTTTTTTTCTATCGGTTTTGTTCGATTTATATTCTTCCTCATATTTTTGGTAAAAAAAAATCGCAATCGGCGTTTATTGATTGGTTTGCGCAAAAGTTGCTGCGTTTACGGATGATGAGAATTAATTTCTGGGGTTTTTATTTTTTTATTTTTTTTACTAGTAATGGCGGTGATCTGCGATTTTTAGCGGTACTGCGATATTGCAGCGGACATGTCGGACCATTTTGACACTTTTTTGGGACCATTGGCATTTATACGGCGATCAGTGCTATAAAAATGCACTGATTGCTGTGTAAATGCCATTGGCAGTGAAGGGGTTGACCTGCAGGGGGCGCTCTAAGGGTTAACTGTGTTCCCTGGGCGTGTTCTAACAGTGTATGGGCTGCCCTGACTGGGGAAAGGGGATGATCATAGCTTCCATGTAGAGGAAGGCTGTGATCATCGCCCTTCCCCCTTCAACAGAACGGAGGTCCGTGTTTACATACACGGACCTCCGTTCTTTCAGTGCGGGGGAGCCATCGTGGGTAGCCAGCGGCGATCGAGTCCGCCCTACCCGCTCCCTGGCTCCCCCCGAACATGGTGAGCGCGCCTCCAGCGGCGCGCGCTCACAATGCTAGTTATCGCGGTAACGAACCACCTTATCGCCGTCACGCTTCGGCGGGCAGTCGGTAAGTGGTTAAATGGTTAAACTGAGCTCATCTACAAACCGGAGCTCATTCCTTTGAGAAGTATAAACATTGTATCTCTTTGGGGTTTTTTTGCCAGCATTGTTCTCAGACTTGGCAGGCTGCCCGGATTTTTGTCTTTCTTGTTCTAATAGGAGCGACTCAAGTCGCTCAGACTTAGAAAAAGGTTCCTGTACTACTTTTGAGGCCACTTCACGGTGTGCGGGGTCGCGCTGAGTCGCCCCGCAAGTGGGATCACCCTGTGTCAACTGGCCTTTAGTGCATAAATTAATCAGTCTAATTTGCAGCACAATCAGCTGATGCTGATTAATTAAAAAATGGCAAAAATCGGCCCGATATATCACCTGGCCGATATATTGGTCGACCTCTAGTTATAACCACTACTCAGCTGTAGACAGCTGACCAAAATGCATATGAATGGAGAAAAATGTGACAGACATACACAGTGAGGAATTACTTTCCCCATCTGTGCGTGTCTCCTGCTGTCCATGTCCAAGCAAACTGACCACACAAGCACAGATCTGCTTCTGTGCTTAGCATGGTCAGTTTGTAAAGGTAAATGAGAGGGACTGGCAGGATAACCAGTTATTTGTATCCAAAGGCACAAACTAAAACACAAGAGGCTGCAGTTTGTCACATAAATATACCTTATTAACAAATGTGAACAGAAGACTGTCACAGCCTTACAGATCTGAGCCACATAAGCCTGATGACCAAAATAAGTATTCGCCGCTCTAGTGGAGTGGAAAGGGACTTGTGTAACTCTGAGGCCTGTAGAACAACCTATACTAAAGTCTTAGCTATATGCAGCTAGGAAAAGGGAAGCAGTTACTTAATAAGACTCACGTGGTTTAGCTTACAAATACTTAATGAAAAGTTTATTTAAATCATACACAAAAATACTCTTCTCCCCTTACTGAAGTAAAAATAACAACATAAGAACATGCATTCACACTTATCACCACAATCCCAGTAATTAACCCCCTAGTAATGGCATGGCTACTTATAATGTGTTCTAATAAACCCAGAATACCAGAAGAGGGCAGTGGAAATTCCACTTATACTCCACATTCAATAGACCTCCCTAAGGTTAAAACCCATCTTCGAAAAAAAAAGGATGATGGTACAACTCCTCTTGTGCACTCCTAAGGACATTCCCTTCTCATAAAAAAAGTGATCAATCAAAATTATTTCATCTGTTTTCTTGAGGGCTAGTCAGGTCTGAGAATATAAACAAGAATAACCAGTAACATGGCGGTATTACACAAGATGGCAGCACATTTATAGGTTTATTGTACCATAATCACGTCATTCTGTAGGGGCAGTCAGTAGTAGATGAAACTTACTGGTAGGTGTACAATAGCAAGCAGAGTAATAGCATCACTCATTGGCTTTAAACTGCAAATCACGGGGGGTGTGCCCGGATGTGAACAGAGAAAGACGTGCTGTGCTTGAGCTCCACTAACAATTGATCCTTTTTTGTTCTCCTGCCATCTCGGACCTCGCCTTATACCACCTATAACTCTTGCCCGGAGGGTGCTGCTTTGATTGCCCCTTTCTCTGGACTCCCCGATGACCCGTCTAGCTCCTGCTTCTCCTGCAGCGGCCATATTGGACACACAGCACACTTCCTCCCCTGCCAGAACCTCCGCAGGCACTCAGACGTGCCCCACGATCATGGGTGATGCAGGGCTTCAGCTGACCTGATGGCTGCTATAGTGTCCTTCAAAGAGTCCCTGACCTCCAAAGTCGATTCTATGGCTACCGAAATGAGTCTAATCCGACACGACATGAAGACATTTCGCTCTCGGCTGTCGGAAGTGGAGGCTCGCATCTCCCAGGTGGAGGACACAGTCCACGCAGACTCCAGGGAGAACAGGATCCTTCAAGGGCAAGTCCAAGCCTTACAGAAGACAGTGGACATGGAGAAAAAAATTTGCTGAATGGTTCCTCACCACCCTGCTAGGCCTCACTGAACTCCTGCTACCTACGCAGTTGAAAGAGCCCACAGGGTCCCCACCAAGCCACCGATACCTGGAGTCCCTCCTCGGCCCTTCCTGATCAAGCTGCTAAACTACCGGAACTAGGACAGGATCCTGATGGCAGCCTGGAACACACCGGAGTTCACATACGATAATTCCAAAATCTCCCTGTACCTGGGCTACTCGCCTGAGATTCAACAGCATAGACGGTCCTTTACAGAAATCTCCGGGAGAGAGGACTGAGGTGCAGTCTCTTATACCCTAGCAAGCTTAGGGTGGTTGATGGAGGTAATACATGCCACTTTGACACCCCCACGGCAGCAGGTGCATGGTGGGAGTCTCACTAAGGTATGTCCATGGATGCTGCCCATAGCCCTTATTTCTAAACATTGACTTTTGCCTTCATACTCACCAGCTTGCTCCTGAACTTACATCCTATGACAGATTACGGTTATGCACCCTGCAAAAACTCCTTTTGCAGGTATAATCCTGACATTATGCCGCATGTTCTTCTGTTCCACAGCGGAAAACACTTAGAGCACCACAGAAGTTCTATTACCCCGGTTTGAATCACAGCTGAGGTCCCATTTGTACTAGGACCACCAGCCGCCCTCCTTACATGGACTTTTCCTAAGGAACATGAAATCCAACCTTTTTTAACAAGTTCAGGGAATAAACCTGCAGTTCTTTTTTGGGTTTTGTTTTTTTTCGTTTTTGAGTGCAAGGGTAGGGAGTTTTAATACAGAGGACTGGGGTCTCTCGGGTATTATATACCATTATATGTCTTTCACGCTGTGTGCTATAGCTGTAAAGTGTTGGCTTAAGAACTGTGCTATTTGTGATATTGTGATATAACTGATATTATTAATGAAACCACAAAGCCCCTGATTCACTCCCTGGTCATCTCATGCCTTGACTACTGCAACTCCCTCCTCACTGGCCTACCTTTAAATAGACTACCCCCCCTCCAGTCCATCATGAATGCCGCTGCCAGACTCATCCACCTTACCAACCGTTCAGCGTCTGCCACCCCTCTCTGCCAATCCCTCCACTGGCTGCCACTCGCTCCAACAAATTAAATTCAAAATACTAACAGTGAGCTACAAAGCCATCCATAACTCTGCTCCCAGCTACATCACTAGCCTAGTCTCAAAATACCAACCTAATCGTCCTCTTCGTTCCTCCCAAGATCTCCTGCTCTCCAGCTCCTTCATCACCTCCTCTCACCTCCAAGACTTCTCCCGAGCCTCTCCCATCCTCTGGAACTCCCTACCCCAATCTGTCAGACTGTCCCCAAATCTATCCACCTTCAGGCGATCCCTGAAAACTTTTCTCTTCAGGGAAGCCTAGCCTGCCACCATATAACAACTATACTTGTTATTTTCTCAATCAGCTCATCCCCCCAGTTATTGCCCTTTCGTATCATTTAACCCTCCCTCCTAGATTGTAAGCTCTAACGAGCAGGGCCTTCTGATTCCTCCTGTATTGAATTGCATTGTAATTGTAGTGTCTCCCATAACATTGTAAAGCGCTGCGCAAACTGTCGGCGCTATATAAATCCTATATAACAATAAAAAATAATAATTTGTTTAATATGCTATCCGCCTTTGTTTTATAGGCCCGTGAGGGCTCAGTTACATGTAGACAAGTCAAAATTTTGTCCTGTAAAGACCTGCCCTTGGGTCTCCTTCCCCCTGCGGTCACATCATGGCTGCTAGTACCTCTGATTCTCTGACCATTATATCCTGGAACGTCAGAGGGCTTAATGCTACATACAAATGTTCCTTACTATTCCAATACCTGAAATTGCACATTGACCCTATATCTGCGAATGCCATACTTGACTCCCTGGCATTGGGCTGGCTCTCTGACTCTGAGAGAGACCTTTTAGTGGCTAACATCACACCTGATGAGGTCGCCCTTGCCATACAATCTTTCCCAGCAGGTAAAGCTTCCAGGCCGGGTGGGTTACCCATCAAATTCTATAGGACCCATACAGATCTACTTGGCCCCAAGTTGGCAGCCTTATTCAAATCGTGCCTGCAAAAAGGTTCCCTGCCCCAATCTATGAAAGAGGCACATATTATCCTTATCCTTAAGCCTGACAAGGATCCCAGTGTTCTTTGTACAGGCCCATAGCCCTCCTCAATTGTGACCTGAAGATACTCACTAAACTCCTAGCAACTAGATTGAACAAAGTCATTAAGTCCTTGGTGGATTCGGAGCAAACAGGCTTTATGCCTGGCAGATCCACAGATGTGAATATCTGAAGGCTCTTTTCCAACATACATGCTCCACACACCAACCAGGGTACTAGGATCATTGCCTCCATAGGTATGGAAAAGGCATTCGGTGGGAGGTGATGGAGGATGGGTTTTCCACTGTGTATTATTACATGGATTTGTGTATTATATATGGGCCCCATGGCAAGTGTCCGGCTGCAAGGCCTGGTGTCTGCCCCCTTCCAGATACAGAGGGGACTAGACAGGGCTGCCTTCTCTCCTCGGCCCTCTTTGCCCTGGCCATGGAACCCATTGCAGAGGTTCTTAGGGTTTCTCTAGATATACGTGGCCTTGGGGTGGGGTGGCTGGAGGAGAGAGTGGCACTATATGCTGATGCTCTATTGTTATTTTTAAACAATGCTGGTGCCTCTCTGCAGGGAGCCCTTCAGCTCATGAATACTTTCTCCACCTTCATGGGCCTAAGGGTCAATTGGCATAAATCACTGCTGTTGCCGGTGGGCAAGGGGGCTAGGGCTTCATCTTTACCCACCCTTCCGCTCCACTGGGTTGACAGTTTCACTTATTTGGGAATTGTGGTTTCTAGACACAGTAAGGACTTTATGAGGGATAACCTGGACCCAGTGATGACAGATGTTAAATCTAAGCTTAAGGCGTGGAATTATCTCCCCCCTATCCCTGATGGGCCGCATTAACCTCCTCAAGTTCAAGGTGCTCCCTAAATTCACATACATCTTCAGGAATTCCCCACAGTGGCTGTCGCACTCCTTCTTCGACTCCCTTAAATGGGTTTTCACAGCGTTTTTATAGAAATTTCAGTCCTCCAGATACAAATTCACCACGCTTACAAGGCCATTAGATAGAGGAGGCCTAGCTATGCCGGGTTGTTTTAAGTATTTCCTGGCATGCCAGCTGATAACGGCCCACTGGTGGTTGTAGCCCGACCTTGCCAATGCAGCAGTGGTCCTAGAAACGGCAATAGTCCAATCCCTGGAGGCCCTCTAGTCCCTGTTGTACAGGGGTCCTAGGTCCCCTCATCCTCTTATTCCCTTCTATGCATATTGCCTTGCAGGCAATGGAAAGTGGAGGGTGCCTGGCAGTCCCTCCCACCTAACGACTTATCACCACACACCCCCTTGTGGCTTATTCCCACCCTCCCACACTTTTACACCATCCCTGATCCACAAGCTTGGGCAAAATGCAAAATAATTAAGATTGAACATCTAACTCTGAATTATCCCCCTTTGAAGTTTTGCAAACTAAATTTAATGTACCTGACCATTACCACTTTCGATACCTTCAAATCTCCCATGCCTTTGGATGTCAGTTTCTGGGTCAGCCTTGAGAAGCCCACATCTCAGTTGTATGGATATTTTTCTGTGGCATCCAGTCCCAAGTTATCCTCCCTACGGTGCAAATGGCTCAGAGATATTCTGGGACTGGATGATGATGACTAGATGGAGATTTGGGACTTTCCCTTCTATGCCCTGGTGTCTGCCAGGGATAGGATGGTGCAATTTAAACTATTGCACAGGGCATACTTTACTCCATACAGGCTTCATAAGATGTCTTCAGCACACTCCCCGGAGTGCTGGCGTTGCGCGCATACTGGAGACTTTTTTCACATCTTTTGGTCTTGCCTGGCCATAGAACAATACTGGCGGGAAGTTTTGATGATAATCAGCCAAACGACAAAGATAACAGTGCCAAAAGAGCCGAGATACTGCCTTCTAGGCCTAGTGGAACAGCTAATTATGAACTTTTGGAAGAGCCTGATTGATACTAACTTACCTCTATATAAAACATCATATGCTAATAGAGACAGTCCTCACAAATTCAAGAAGATCTGGTCATGTTGGATAGAGGGCACTTCTACAGCTGGAACTACACCGGAGATCAAGGCTTCATGCACACAGGACGTTAAAAAAAGTCCTAAAAACGTCAGTAGCTTATCAGTGAGTTTTTCAGCTTTTATTAGCGTAATATTACCAGCGTTTTTGCGCGTTTTTAAAGGGCCAGTGTTTTTTTTTTTTCTCAAATGATCTAAAACGTCCAAAGACGTTGGGGATAAGCGTTTAGCTGCATTTTTGAGCGTTTGAGCATTTTGACAGCTGAAAAACGTCTCTCAGAACCCATTGGTCTTGGGGGTTTTTTACAGCTCAAAAATGTCCCTGCCAAAAACAGTTGATAACATCCTATGAGTGCATGAACACATAGGATAACATGATGGAGAGTTTATTGACTGTAGAAAAAAATGTCTGCAGCTAAAACCAGCTGCTGTAAAACAGTCAAAAAATGTCCTGTGTGCATGAGGCCTAATGATTAGTGCATAATCTTGACTTTTGAGCCTGACCGAGGCGGAAGCTCCTTGCTAACACATCCCCTTATCAGCACAATTGAATTAAGTGATATCTGAACATACCCCACCCTCACTTGAGGGACAGTTGTAGTACGTTTAAGTTTCAGTTCATTGTTTTGTATGTATGGGCCAATTGGCCCCCACCGGTAACTGTTGTATGTTCTATGACAAAATCAATAAAAAGATTTTATAAAACTGCAAATCACACTCAGCATTATTAAGCAAGGACTTCATTCAAAAGGTCAAGATGGACTATTTCAATCATCAGTTGCATTCAGACTCAGGCAGCCTTTAATTTCATGACAGCCCATGCATCAGTAAGCTTTGCAATAAATAGTGAAGCAGCAATGTTAAACCATTAGCGTGGTCTATCCATAGATGTGCATTCATTTGCAAGCAGAGAAGCACTATAAAACATATAAAGCAGCCCTTCAAGCCTACCAACAGAAAAGTAGGTTATGCAGAAAGGCTTTCACAGTGTTGCAGTGCATAGCTCATCTTGCAACTTGCCTGCCTCTACCTAAATCCATATTGAGCTTGCCACAGAGGATTCAGCTGACCATTGCTGTCACTCAAGTTCCCGCATGTTCGACCCGCATAGCCATTTGGGTGTTCCCACCACAGCAGGTTAGTACACAGGGATGAAGCACAGATGTTGGCATGGTATAGATGGAGTCTGGCATGATGATGGCAATGAGTTTTACCCGTGCACTTACTCAGGCTTTGTGAGGACTGGAGAGTCCCATTACAGTTCACAGATTATCCACCTGGTGGCTTCCTCTTCCTGGGTATTTTAAATGTCAGCATTAATATAAAATGCACTAGCCTTCACAATGCCATTACCTAGAACTGCATCTTAATCCATACATACACAATTGTCAGGAGTTACATTTCAACTCTTATATCACACGTATGATTATCAGATAGCACTAATGGTCCCTGTCCATGGAAACCAACATTGATGTGGTTAAATAACACTTAAAATATACATGTAGGAGGAGAAGATAGCATTTTAAGGCGTGCCACCGTCCTAAATTGAACAGAGCAAACAAATATGGGAAACCCCATATACATAGGTGGACTTTACGGGCACACACAAGACCAATGGGATTTGTAAAACATCAAATTTATTAAATGGATAAAATACAAATTGTACAAAAAGATAAAAGAATCTCCATGAACCATGGAGCATAGAGGTACTCTGGGAATGAGAGTGACCCCAACAATAATGTCTGCAAGATCATTACATGCTATACAATGCCAAGAGGTGATACATCATACCAGAACTATGAGCATGAAAGCAAAGAATGAAAGTCGACGCGTTTCACAATGAGCTTCCTCTGGACTAATCTCTTGCAGACTCTCAGTCTCTTGCAGACTCTCAGTCTCAGGCAAGAAAATATACAAATTAGGGTACATAATACATGGATTTTTCAAACATACATACATTATCATATTAGTCTCTGCTTTGTATACATATTGTGTGCTTACTTGTGGTAATCCTGGTTCCAAAAACAGGAGGGTAGATAGGCGACTCAGGGGGGTGGACACAGGGGATGTATATCAAGCCGCACAAAAGGCTTGTGCATCTATAAGTAATACAAATTTATTCAGTTGGATGAATTAGCCAATTTGAACTAATTGTGCTGTGTTATAAAACTAGAGCCATACCTGTATATTAACTGTAACCGGAATAGTAGTTGACCACCCAGATTTCTTATTGGATGTTAAGTGGGCTGTTGTAGAATATAAAATAATAATACCTATATTAGTGTACGCAACATTATTTGGGCCAAGAATGGTAAAAATAAGATATAATACCCACCATTAGTACTAAACATATTATGTGGCTAAGCCGCTGGCGTTCCTGGACTCTGTCTTTCAATCATATGTAAATCCCCAACCTGGGAATGGCTATATACAATTAATAGTGTTAGCCACTAGACCAGAGTACACAGTAATGTATGATACATGTTAGTATGGCATGTTGACAAGTGGCCACATACCTTAAAGCACATAGTAAAAGCATGTACGATCGTCCCAATAAGGGCACGCCACAAAGGGCGAATGGATCTAAAATGAATGGTAGTGGTAAGGCATTAGTACACACTATGCCCGAGAGATACAGTGGAATATCAGTAAAAGGTGATGTTACATACCTGAAGCCTGCCAAATGATAGCCTTCCCGTGTGTGCACCTGGACGCCTAGACCACGATGGTCCGACGTCCGGCTTAAATGTCCCCCATTGCGCCGAACGATTTCCGCCCCCACACGAGGGCGGAGATCGGAGTCACTGGACTGTGACGTCAAACGTTCGGCGCAACGTGCGTTTCAACACACGGTGCATGCGCGACAAGAAGTGCGCCGTGTGTAAAGAGAGCCAAGCACGCAGGTGACAGGACAGAGGGGAGGAGGATCCAACCCTCTGTCAGCCCGCGGGCTGTGCCGCTCTGACACACCGAAGGTGTGTGAAACACATATGCCCGCCCCATGAGACACACCCCCGGAACCGGAGTGATCAGCATGAATGGTAACCATGATGTATAATAAGCAATCCAAAAGTATCAATATAGATATAGAGAAAATGATATGATTTCGGCCCAATTCGGATGGCAGAACCCGAAAAGGGAATGGATAAGAAGATGAACCGTGGACAATTAAACCAAAAACAGCTTAAATAAAACATTAATACCCCAATGGGAGAGTACTAAATCCAATACCAGATAATTCTATATCTCTATAGGAGATGTTGAGAGGGGGTATTGTGATAGACCCTAAGGAGTATCCGGCAGTGCATGGTGTGGGGGGGGGGGGGGGGGGAAGT
>BLSH010433520.1:147842-163533 GCA_018402905.1 Glandirana rugosa | reverse complement strand
GGGAAGTGAGACATAGGGATATATCAATGCAAAGCTATCGTATAATCAAAGAAGAGGTTTGTAACTAAGAGCCTCATTGAGGCCTGGTTTTTCTGTGGCTTGCAAAAGATAAATCCAACGTGTTTCACGTTGTAAAATGATTTTATCAAACTTCTCTCCCCTGGGGTTCTCCAAAACCCGCTCCAAAGCGGACCACCTCTGTGCTGTTTTAGTGATATATCCCTAAATGTTGGCCTATGGGTGTAGACAGGATGTTCTTATTATCATAATAGATGTGGTCTTTTATTCTACGCCAAAATTGGCGTTTAGTCTTGCCCACATAGAATGCTCCCCATTTGCAGAACATTATGTAGATAATCACTATTGTTTGGCACTGTTAATCCTAAACCTAAGGGAATTTGTGACCAAATTGACAAAACCACCACAGGATTAAGTGTAATCAACCTGTCGTCACATAACCTAACTACAGCTGAAATGTCAGTCCTAGGTTTAGGATTAACATTTTGTCCTACACAAAATATGGATCCCTTTGAAATCATTAAAGATTTGAATCTGTTTGGTAGAAAGCTCACATATAAATTTATTTTCGATGAAGAAAGGAAAAAGAAACAAGACAATCAAAGATTGAAGGAACAGTGGAAAGATTTTCAAGTTAGAGACTTTCAGGCTTTGAAAGATCTAATGGATCTACTAACAGAAAATGAAATACATGAGGCTGCACACACACATAATATACCACCCACACAAGTAGAGGATAATTTGGAGGTGATCAATATTGATTCACATCCATCCCCTAAGAAAATGAAAAAGAAGAAGTCTGAGAAATTTCCGTCACTTCACACCAACCCGAATATAGCTGCATTTATCACACAAGTCACAAAACAGATAGAACAAATTAACATACCTAAATATTATCAGGGGGATAATTTAACAAAGGAACAAAAAGATGCGCTATGAGAGCTTCAAAATAATAAAAACATTGTGATCAAACCCTCTGATAAAGGGGGCAATGTAGTCGTGTTGGATGTGTGTCAGTATAAAGAAATGTGTCTCAGAATTCTTAACAATAAAGAATGGTATAGGAAAATCCCCTCGGAGATGGTCGCGAAATTTAGGGAGGAGTTTTCTTGCCTATGGCGCCTACCAGCAGGGCATCATCGACAAGGACAGCTATGATGCTATCTTGATAAATAAAACCCTGTGTACCTACATTTTATGCATTACCTAAAACGCATAAAAATACACAATCACCCCCCGGGAGACCAATTGTCTCTGGGATAGGAAGCCACACCGAACAAATGAGCCATTTGATTGATGCACATCTTAACCCATGCATTGCCTCATTACCCTCGTTCATACAGGATACCCCTGACCTCTTAAGAAGATTAGAGGACATACTGGTTCCCCCGAATACGAGGCTTGTAGCGATTGATATTGAAGCGCTGTATAGCAGTATTCCTCACGCAAAAGGGTTAAATGTCATTAGGGAGTTCCTTGATGTAAGACATCAGGATTTCCATAAACAAAACAACTTTATCTTGGCTGCTCTGGAACACATCCTTACTAGGAACGTGTTCACCTTTGACGACTCCCACTACCTCCAGATACAGGGTGCCGCCATGGGGACATGTTGTGCCCCATCCTATACTGTATCTGTGGGGGGGGGGGTCATTTTTTCAGATGATGGATTTGCTGAGTTTTGGCCGTGTATCCTCCTCTGGCTCCGATACATAGACGATGTGTTCATGCTGTGGTTGGGGTCAGAGGGGGCACTCAATAAGTTTCTTGTGGCCATATCAACCAATGAGTTCAACCTCAAATTCACAATGCAATCAGATCCAACTTGTATTCCCTTTTTGGACATTCAAATTAGCTTAGATAACCAAGGGGCCATCACAACTACTTTATATAGGAAACCGACAGCCGGGAATACTGTGTTACAAGCCCAGAGCTTCCACCCGGAACCTTTGGTGCGGAGCATTCCGTATTCACAGTACTTGCAGCTCCTGAGAATTTGTTCAAGCGAGGATTCATTCAGACAAGATGCCAATGCCTTGCGTGAGAGATTGCTGTCCAGGGGGTACTCACGTACTCTCCTACACAAGGCATTTGCACGCATCAATTCATTTACCTCTGTCCAGTCGGCAGTCTGCCATACTAGAGGACTTACCAGCGCGGGAATTTCTCAACCTTTTTCCATTTTGTATGTGAAGGCATTTAACAAGGCCTATCGCCAGACTAGACAGGACGTTATGTTCCGAAGACCTAAACCCATTCAGGACCAATCGGACGGCCTTATCACTCCCTATATGAGACAACATGGGGTTATCAGAAAGATCCTTAAAAAGACCATTGGTATCTTTTGACGAATGCTAATATATTGAAAAAGTATGTTAAGGATTTTCCTGAAACGTTTAAAAGAGCACATTCAGTTAGAAGTCAAGTGACACATAGCCACTTTCAGAACCCGCTTAACGTGGCCCAGATTTCCCCTAGGGGCACATGGAAGTGTGGAGCATGTGACTTCTGCCACTGGATTTAAGAAAACCAAACCCTCTATCTACCCAATAGCAAACTACATAGTGTATCACACTTTGTCGATTGCCAAACAATAGGGATTATCTACATAATGTTCTGCGAATGTGGAGCATTCTATGTGGGCAAGACTAAACGCCAATTTGATTGCTTATTATACATCATGGTTACCATTCATGCTGATCACTTGTGGCCCGGTTCCGGGGGTGTGTCTCATGGGGCGGGCATATGCGTTTCACGCACCTTCGGTGTGTCAGAGCACACAGCCCATGGGTTGACAGAGGGTTGGATTCTCCCCTCTGTCCTGTCACCTGCGGGCTTGGCTCTCTTTACACACGGCGCGCTTCTTTCCGCTCATGCGCCGTGTGTTGAAACGCACGTTGAGCCAAACGTTTGACTTCACAGTCCAGTGACGCCGATCTCCGCCCTCGTGGTGGGGCGGAAATCATTTGGCGCAATGGGGGACATTTAAGCCGGACGCTAGGCATCCAGGTGCACACACGGGAAGGCTATTTGGTGGGCTTCAGGTATGTAATATCACCTTTACTGATATTCCACTCTATCTCTCGGGCATAGTGTGTACTAATGCCTTGCCACTACCATTCATTTTAGATCCATTCGCCCTTTGCGGCGTGCCCTTATTGGGACGATCGTACATGCTTCTACTATGTGCTTTAAGGTATGTGGCCACTTGTCAACATGCCATACTAACATGTATCATACATTACTGTGTACTCTGGTCTAGTGGCTAACACTATTAATTGTATATAGCCATTCCCAGGTTGGGGATTTACATATGATTGAAAGACTGAGTCCAGGAACGCCAGCGGCTTAGCCACATATGTTTAGTACTAATGGTGGGTATTATATCTTATTTTTACCAATCTTGGCCCAAATAATGTTGCATATACTAATATAGGTATTATTATTTTATATTCTACAACAGCCCACTTAACATCCAATAAGAAATCTGGGTGGCCAACTACTATTCCGGTTACAGTTAATATACAGGTATGGCTCTAGTTTTATAACACAGCACAATTAGTTCAAATTGGCTAATTCATCCAACTGAATAAATTTGTATTACTTATAGATGCACAAGCCTTTTGTGCGGCTTGATATACATCCCCTGTGTCCACCCCCCTGAGTCACCTATCTACCCCCCTGTTTTTGGAACCAGGGTTACCACAAGTAAGCACACAATATGTATACAAAGCAGAGACTAATATGATAATGTATGTATGTTTGAAAAATCCATGTATTGTTATGTACCCTAATTTGTATATTTTCTTGCGTAGAGTCTACAAGAGATTAGTCCAGAGGAAGCTCATTGCGAAATGCATCGACTCTCATTCTTTGCTTTCATGCTCATAGTTCTGGTATGATGTATCACCTCTGGTATGATGCATCACCTCTTGGCATTGTATAGCATGTAATGATCTTGCAGACATTATTGTTGGGGTCACTCTCATTCCTGGAGTACCTCTATGCTCCATGGTTCTTGGAGATTCTTTTATCTTTTTGTACAATTTGTATTTTATCAATTTAATAAATTTGAGGTTAAGTTAGGTGCCCGTAAAGTCCACCTATGTATATGGGGTTCCCATACTTAAAATATACAGTACAATCAAAAAGCGCACTTCATTTGGAGGATAGGAAATATATTAGCGTAAGGCAAACTGGACTATTTTAGCGAGATTCTTAAAAGAAAAGAAAAAAAAGGAGTATCTAGTAGGGATGAGGAACCTTGCCTCTGGAGTTTGGAAAAAAAAATACTAAGGCCCAAGAAATATCTGCCAAATACCTGCCAATTTAGTTTAAATTTGCAAGTATTTTAAACCTGCCAGAGATAAAGTACCGAGTTTATAGATCCACATTTTTTTTGGAGCAATATGGTACTATTACCTCTTCTGGGTGACAGACTCAAGACATAAACCCCTTTTTTCTTTCAGCCCTCGTGTTTGACCACCATGTTTTTGTATAAAATGTTAGGCCAATCTTTTCTCATTATTTTTAAAACTTCTTTTGTGCTCTCCAATTCTTACTCACAGTTGGTGTTCAGTCTTCCCTATGTAATATATTTTGCATGGACATCCAGCAAATAAACAAATCTACTTGTACAGCAGTTAATAAACTGGTTGATTTGAAGTTTCTTTGTTCCATCAATGTTTTTAAACTCCCGGTCTTGTACCCCATAGCTGTGGTACATTGAACATTCACTGACAACCTCTTCCTCCCAAAAGCCTAGATACAGGCAGGTGTACACGGATGCCCAAAGAACCCCCACAGGGCTACCTCCGATTTGTTGATAGCTAGTGCTTAGAAACTGCAATTTTAGGAAAAAAAAAAAGAAACTGCAAAACGGTATTATACAAGGCAAATTCCAGTAGATCAAGCAGAAACACATTCTGCGCTCTCATCACAGGGACAATTTTCTCTAAGAATGAGGATACGGCCTTCAAGCCTCAGTCATGCAGCATGCCATGTGAGTATGGTGCAATAATGGAGGTGACCCTATAAATGTGCTGCCGTATTATGAAATACCTCTGTTACTGGCTACTGTTGTTTATATCTTCAGATGTGACTAACCCTTAAAAAACAGGCAACTACAGTTATTCGTTACTGAAAAACCTTCTAAGAAGGTCTATAGGACTGCACAAGTGGAGATGTACCATCATTTTTTCTGAAATAGGATATAAACTTAGGGGAGGTCTATCTGATGTATAGTAATATATGCAATATCCACTGCCCCCTACTAGTAAGCTTAGGAATTGCTGTTAGAATTCATTATAAGTAGCTATGCCATAACTGGGAGTGTAGTGAGATGTCCGGACAAGTGTGAACGTATGTCTTTATGGCAGTGTTTTCATCTTCAATTTGGTGAAGAAAGAAGAGAGTGTTTATTTACATTTTTGAATTTACCTTTCAAAAAGGTATCTGTAAGCTAAACCACAGGTCTTAAGTAACCACTTTCTTTTTTACTAGCTGCACACAGCTAGGGCTTTTGGTAGGTACTGTTCGGTTACTAAGACCATGCCAAAGTGTGGCGAGTTGGACTGCTTGAATTAAACTTAAATTCTCAGGGATACTTTAACTGAGTTTTCTTCTGCAAAACAACCTCAAATCCACTTAGAAATTGGAACTGACAGCTGGAGAACTTTTTTGTGGCCCTTTGGAAAAACAAACAGGGAATCTGTCTATGGTACCAGTGGCCAAGAGATAAACCCCGACAGCCCTCACTACATCCATACAATGGAGTCACATCTCCTTGGTGTGAACCAGAGATAAAACCCAACGGCAACAGTACCAACATAAAGGTAAAAATTACAGACCTACTTCGGAAAAAAGGAGGTCCCGTCTCAAAATAACCTGGTCCTTGTGTAAAATCAAAATGGAGCTCAAAAGGGAAAATCCTGATAACTCAGAGTCTCTTCTAGCCAAACTGAAACCGACTGCCACAAGAAAGGCTACCGTATGGGATAACGTCAAAAAAACTTCCCCAATAAGTTGAAGCAGGTGTCTTTGTAACACTAACCTTGCTTTGCGTACTGGTGCACAATCATGTTGGAACAGGAAGGGGCCATCCTCAAATTGTGCCTGCAAAGTTGGGAGCATGAAATTGTCCCAAATGTCTTGGTATGCAGACACCTTGAGCGTTCCCTTCACTGGAACTAAGGGGCCAAACCCAACCCCTGAAAAACAACCCCACACCATAATCCCCCCCCCCCCCATCTTTACCAAATGATTTGGACCAGTGCACAAAGCAAGGTCCATAAAGACATGGATGTGCGAGTTTGGGGTGGAGGAACTTGAATGGCCTGCACGGAGTCCTGACCTCAACCCGACAGAACACCTTTGGGATGAATTAGAGCAGAGACTGAGCCAGGCTTTCTTGTCCAACATCAGTGTCTGATCTCACAAATGCGCTTCTGGAAGACTGGTCAAACATCCCCATAGACACACTCCTAAACCTTGTGGACAGCCTTCCCAGAAGAGCTGAAGCCGTTCCAGCTGCAACGGGTGGGCCAACTAAATCATTCAAGTTTAGTCTCAACTGACCATAACATATTTTTCAATGTGCCCTCAGAATCTTCAAGGTGCGGTTAACCACTTCAGCCCCGGAAAGATTTACCCCCTTCCTAACCAGAGCACTTTTTGCGATCCGGCACTGCGTCGCTTTAACTGACAATTGCACGGTCGTGCGACGTTGTACCCAAACAAAGTTGACGTCCTTTTTTCCCCATAAATAAATGGATTTTTCCTACAGCTTACCTGTAAAATCAGACCATAATAATTAAAAAACACCATAAAAATTATAAATGTCTGTGCTCAAGAAAAGACTAAAAATAGTCTAAAAAAGCAGCCAGCACTAATTTGTTGAACAGCAAATACATCTACATCAAGAAAGTCCTCATGCGGCACTTAGGTGTATATCAGCACAGTCTTATCATGGGAGAAAGGACAGGGAAAAACCCCCACCAGCTTGAGTGCAAAAGATGAAAGCACACTGCACCACTGTGGCACTACAATCTTCTTACCAGATAGAAAGAAAAGGTAGGCATGTATGTTACATCATCTCAGCTTTCATGATGTCCAGTGAGCAACCACATAAAATGGACCACCAGAGAATGGTATTTACTTCCACCAGCATATAAGCCAGACCTTCCTGCAGTCAGCCACAGCGCTGACTATCTCACTCAGGCAGATGGCATATAATGAAAACAATAGTGTGTAGACATAGTGAAGCCTGCACGGTAAAGTTCAAAGATTTATTTAAAAGTTGCACTTACAAATTAGATAAACGAGCAGAAACTTTAAAAATCCTGGAGATCTCAGTGTAGAAGCATGCCTGTGAACACATGGAGATCTCCTGGCTTATCATCAATTGCTGGTGGAAGTAAATACCATTCTCTGGTGTCCCTTAATGTGGTTGCTCACTGGACATCATGGAAGCCAAGATGAAGTAACATACATGCCTACCTTTTCTTTCCATCTGGTAAGAAGATTATAGTGCCACAGTGGTGCAGTGTGCTTTCATCTTTTGCACTGAAGCTGGTGGGGGTTTTCCCTGTCCTTTCTCCCATGATAAGACTGTGCTTATATACACCTAAGCGCCGCATGAGGACTTTCTTCAGACCATAATAATTACCACTGGGTTATACGCCACCTACAGGTGAATGGACACTGGCAACCAATAGACAGGAAGTTCCCCCCATATAACCCCTCCCACACCTGGATTACCTGAGTTTTTGAAAAAAGCAATAAGAATCCCAGAAGAAGAGGAGAAGGGATCTCAGTGTCCCGTGATGTACTCCAAGAAAAAGGAAAAGAAAAGGTAAGTTGTAGGAAAAATCCATTTTTCTTTATCGTACATCACGGGACAGACCATAATAATTACCACTGGGATGTCCCAAAGCAATACCCTTGAGGAGAGGGTACACAATAATCCCAAGCCAACCTTGGACAAAGGACCTAGACTGTAGCACGCTGTGACTAAACACAGCTCCCTCTTGGGCCTTAACATCCACCTGGTAGAACCTGGCGAATATATGGACCGAAGACCAAGTAGCAGCCTTGCAAATCTGGGCCATAAACACCTGATGATGCATTGCCCATGATGTACTCACCCTTCTTGTGGAAAGGGCTTTCAAGCAAAATGGTGGAACTTTACCCTTTAGTCCATATGCCTGGATAATGACCTGGTAAATTCACCTAGCAATGGTTGAGCTTGTTGCTGCTTGACCCCTCTTAGGGCCCTTTGGCAGGACAAAAAAGGAGTTAGTCCTCCGGATAGGAGCTGACATTTTCATATAAACTTTAACTGCCTTAACTACATCGAGCATGTGTAGTAACTTCTCCTCCGGAGTCCTCGGACTTCGGAAAAAGGAGGGCAAAATGAGATCTTGGTTTAGATGAAACCTGGAAACCACATTTGACAAAAATTCCGGCCGAAGCCGCATGACTACCCTATCTTGGTGTAAAACCAAAAATGGTTCCTTACAAGATAGGGCGGACAATTCTGACACTCATCTTGCCAAAGTTATGGCAACCAAAAAAAATCAACTTCCTTAGTAAGAGATCCAACGGAATATGCCTAATAGGCTCTAAAGGTTGCTTCTGTAGCCCAGACAGAACCAGATTTAGATCCCAAGGGGATAAGGACGGCTTTACTGGTGGAACCAACCGCACGACTCCTTTAATGAATATGCGCACGAAAGAGTGCGATGCAATTGGCCTTTGAAAAAATACTGATAACACCGATATCTGTCCCTTAATCTTTCCCAACGTCAGCTTCAGATTCACCCCTAATTGCAGAAAATCAAGAATCCTACCGATAGAATATTTGCGATGCCAATTCTTGGATTCACACAAAGATATGTATGCCTTCCAAACCCTATAGTAAATGTCCCTAGACACGGGTTTCCTGGCATTGAATAGGGTAGGCAAGTCTGAATCCAAAACACCTCTCTTTCAAGATTCTGGATTCAATAGCCACACCGTTAAATTTAGCGACTGTAAAGTAGGGTGAAATATGGTCCTTGGGACAGCAGATCCGGACGGTATGGAAGAACCCATGGATTTCCTACCCCTAACATCACAATCTCCGCATACCATGCCCTCCTGGGCATTGCTGGGCCACTAGGATCACTGGCCTCCCTTCCTCCTGTATCCTGCTGAGTAATCGCGGTAGTAGCTGTAATAAAGGAAAAGCATATATTAGGGAAAATTGATCCCACGGAATTACCAATGTGTCTGTCCCGACTGCCAACGAATCTCGGGTTCTGGACACAAATCGGTCCAGTTTGCTGTTGAATCTGGATGCCATCATATTTATGTCCGGGGTACCCCAAAGCTGACAGATCTGATGAAAAATCTCAGGGTGAAGGGACCATTCCCCCAGCATCAACTGCTGACGACTCAAAGTCTGCTGCCAATTGTCCACCCCCAGAATAAACACTGCTGACAGGCATGGCACATTCATCTCTGCCCACTTCAGGATGAAATTTATCTCTTTTTGGGCAGAAATCCCTGCAACCTGGCTGACCAGAATACCAGAGCCAAACGCACCGCCCAAATTTCTAAGATATTGATGGGCAATATCTTTTCCAAAGGGGACCACCTCCCCTGCATTGATGCTTCTAGGACTGCCCCCCAACCTAGCAGGCTGGCATCCGTGGACACCACCTTCCAGCTTAGAGGCAGAAAGGATCTTCCCTTCCTCACCGATGGAGACAATCATGGGACAATCCAATGCCGGCAACTCTTGTTCCAAGCCCCTAGAATATTGTTCTGGAGAGGCCGGGCATGATATTGCGCATAAGGCACAGCGTCGAATGACGCCACCATCTTGCCTAGTAACCGCATGCACTGCCTTATAGAAGGCTGCCTCACAGTTCTTATACGGTTTACCATTTGTCTTATGTCCTTGGCTTTTGCCACTGGCAAAAAAAACTTTCACATGGGCTGTGTCCAGAATCAGACCCAGATATTCCAGGACCTGAACAGGCCTCCGGGCCGATTTTTCTATGTTCAGGACCCAACCCAGGCCCTCTAAGAACTGCACCATCCGGGCCATGTTCCGTTCTAATTCTGGTCCTGACAGACCCTTGAGTAGTAGATCCTCCAGATATCCCACGACTGATATCCCCATTGCACTTAGGGATGCACTGGTGCCAAGATTTGTAAACACTAGGGGGCTGTGGCTAAGCCAAATGGCAGTGCCACGAGTTGAAAATGAAGCTTTTCTACCGCAAAGCGCAGACATTTTTGGTGAGGTTCATAAATTGGTACGTGCAGATATGCATCCTTGATATCTATGGATGCCATATATTCCCCTTTTCTTAGCATGTTAACAAAGAACGAATTAATTCCATACGGAAATGCCGAACGACCAGAAATAGATTGAACGAAAATGGGCCTTACCTCTCCATTCAGTTTTGGCACCGTGAAGTGGTTTGAGTAAAAACCTTTGAATTCTTCGCTGGTTGAAACCTTTACAATCAAAGAATATAGAAACAGCCCCAGGGTGATTTTTAAGGGTGGATGTTAAATCAAAATAGAGTACTAGAATATATAAAATATATGAAATTTTATAGGAGTACATAAAATATCCAGTCACTGTCTGGAGCATTGCACATAAAACCAATTGAACTATACATATACATGAAACATCACTTGCAATACTTATACAGGACAGCAAGAGGGGCCTCAAATAAAGGATCAACTCTCAAGTGTAACTGTAAGGTTCCGACATGTTTCGAAAGGAAATTTGTTGCTTATCTTCTTCAGGGGAAGCTGAGTATTGCAGACAAAAACGTTTGTAAGAAAACAATAATGGTGCATTATTTCAAAGTACAACAGTAAAAATACGAGTAGTATAGCCACATACACAAGGAACGAATATATGTATAACAACAGGTAAATGGATACATATTCAAAAATACAGAGGATAACGATATGTGAATGCATGAGTGTTACCATGGCGCACCTCCCCAGCAATAGCCACTACCATAGCCTTTCCCTGACCTCCAGTACCTGCAGTAGCCATGTCTAAACCCTTGCAGGCTCACGTGCCCAAGATAGTAGTCTGCTCTGTGTCCCTTTGAGCCTGTAAAAGCGCCGGCAGCAGCCGGACGTCTACCTCCTATCATGCAGTTTCCGGTGTTCCACGTACACGCTCGTGACGTCACATGCCCTCTTATAGCACGCCCGTGGCTCCAGGTGCACGCCCACCATGTGTGCGCACCGCTGCCGTGCAATGCACTTGATACTTTACAGCTTAGACCCATCAGGCAGCTACAGAGCAAACCTATGGCGGTTAAGCCATCTAGTGTCCAGACACAGCCCCGCAGTCAGAAGCCAGGGAAAAGAAACCCTTTTTTTTTTTAAATGGGGAAAGCACTCACCATTCCCGCCGCAGGCTACCTGATACAGGATTCAAATGGATCCGATTATAATGTCCTCATTTCAAGATTGAAGAGCTTACACAGCCATGACCATCACCTTCAAGACACTGGCGAAAAAACTGAGGTAATCCCGGTGTGGGAGGGGTTATATGGGGGGAACTTTCTGTCTATTGCTTGCCAGTGTCCATTCACCTGTAAGTGGCGTATAAACCCAGTGGTAATTATTATAGCCTGCTCTGTGTTCTGTGATGTACGATAAAGAAAGAGCTTTCTTTTGGTGGCATTTGATCAACTCTGCAATATTTATTTTTTCTGCTATAAACAAAGTGACCATTTTGAAAAAAATATATACTTTTTTTACTTTTTGCTATAATATATATCCAAAAAAAAAAAAAAAAACATCATCAGTTTAGGCCAAAATGTATTCTTCTATATATTTTTGGTAAATAAAATCGCAAAAAGCTTTTATTGATAGGTTTGCGCAAAAGTTATCTTGTCTACAAACTATGAGAAGTGATTTATGGCGTTTTTATTTATTTATTTTTTCTACTAATGGCGGCGATCTGGGATTTTTATCGGGACTGCGATATTGCGGCGGACAGACCGGACACTTTTTGGGACCACTGACATTTATACAGCGATCAGAGCTAACAATAGCCACCGATTACTGTATAAACGTCACTGGCAGGGAAGGGGTTAAACTGTAGGGGGCAATCAAGGGGTTGAATGTGTTCCCTCACTGTGTTCTAACTATGTGGGGGCTGGCAGGGACATTGCAGATCTAAGTGATCCTGATTACAGGGATCAGTAGATCACGGTCATGTCCCCCGACAGAATGGGAAACCGCTGTGTTCACATTGGCGGTTCCCCATTCTGCCTCTGAGGGTCACTGGCAGACATCAAGTCTGCCCGACCTGCAGCCACACTCACGCAGCGGGCACGGAAACGTGCGGCGGCCATGAGAACGTGCCGCCGGCGACGCGTGCCACTTTGCAGCAGTAAATCTAGGCAACGTGGTCGGCAAGTGGTTGAGATGGTCAGAATAGACATCTAATTTAATCATTTGGCCTCAACACCAAAAATTATGTCTGGTGGAAATCCTATACAACTCACCATCCAAATAACAGCACTCCTACAGTAAAACATGGAGGTGGTAATATCCGGTTATGGGTTTTTTTTCCCTGCAGAAGGGACTGGAGGGACCGTACCAACGTTAACCATTTTCAGCCAGCGTTTTCAGGTTAAATAACAGAGGAATGTTTTTTTTTTTTTTAAAAACGCCTATTGACGCCGACGCTCAATAACGCTCATTAACACCAATGCAAAACGCCGGAAAAAAAAGCAGCCGATTTTTCCCTGACGTCGGGCCTGACGTTTTGCTTATTTTTTTTTCATACGCCCGTGTGTATGAGGCCTCATGCACACAGGACGTTTTCTGACCTTTTTACAGCAGCTGTTTTGAGCTGCAGACGTTTTTTTCTACAGTCAATAAACCCTCCATCATGTTATCCTATGTGTTCATGCACACGTAGGCTTATCAACTGTTTTTAGCAGTGACGTTTTTCAGCTGTAAAAAAAAACCCAAGACCAGAGACGTTTTTCAGCTGAGAGACGTTTTTCAGCTGTAAAAACATTCAAATGCCCAAAAATGCTCACTAATGCTCAATAACGCCGCTCACCAACATTTTTGGACGTTTTGTATCCATTGAAAAAATAAAACCGCTCAAAAACACCAGCGCTAAAAAACGCTCAATAACGCTCATTAATGCTCAATAACACCGCCGCAAAAACACTCAAGAAAGCTAAAAAAATCACTGATAAGCTACTGATGTTTTTAGGATGTTTTTTTAACATCCTGTGTGCATGAAGCCTAACCGTCGAGCTAAAAATCGTCCTATGTGCATGGACACCTAGGATAACAAGGAGCTGCTTCTACAGGCAGAACACAAAACTCCTGTAGAAGCAGCGATTTATAAGCCAGCGTGCATGGAGCCTTAGATGCACGCCCTTCTTTATCACTTTTGTAAGACGCAACGTCTGTGAAGCAAGTGGGCACCGTCATGTCTAGTACTGGTGAAGAGGTCAAAATGATTGATCTATACGTTAAATCTTCAAGTGCTAACAAGCCATTTCAAGGTTGTTCCCCTCATTTGTGCAGAACATAATACTGCTTTCTTGATAGGATTGTTGATTTATGTTAACGAAGAGATTTGTTAATTGCATATTGTCTGCTCATGAATGTATATATATATATAGTAAATTAACCATCTTATGCAAGACACAGTCTGGCTTTCTGACTGACATCCAAACACTAGAAAATAAAAAAGGTCAAAGAGCTTATTCTCTTTGTCATCATTTCACCGGTTTTTCTTCAAACCATTAAAAAGATTTACAGCCTACAAAACAATATGAATCTTCTGAAGCCAGAGGACCTGTAGAATAAATTTATTGTAGCTGCTGTTTCTTTTGTTGCATATATGCACATTTGTATATGAAATCTATATTTTCATAAAGCACAGACACAGTGGGGTTAATTTACTAAACCAGAGTGCAAAATCTGGTACAGCTATGCATGGTAGCCAATCAGCTTCCAGTTTTTTTTTTTTTTTTTGCCAAAGCTTAACCACTTAATGTGGCTGGCAAACCCTGACAACCACAGCCTATAATAAGGCTTACCTATAGGTTCCCTGCATATCTCCTAAACCTGTACAGTTCAGGAGATATACAGTGTACTCGCATGTACCCGTCATGCACAGTGAAGAAACGGCCTCCGTGACGTTTCTTCACTGAGATTGTGCCGCGACTGGCGGCTCCCACACCCATGCGTGGGAGTGACGTCACGCGACTCCGGCCAGTCACAGTTCCGGAGATTGCGGCCCCGGAAGAAAGAGGGGCAGAAGATGGACGCGGCCTGGAGCGGGGACATCGCGGGCTTCCAATGCAGGTAAGTGCCACATAATGGGCTAATATGCGATGCATACTAGCCCATTACACTTTTACATTGCAGGGTAATAAAGCGGAAGTAAAACCCATCAGGATTTACGTCCTCTTTAACCACTTGCCGACCGCCGACCACAGTCTGACGACAAAAAGTGGCTTTATATCGCAAACCGCCGTCATATGACGGCGGCTGCGATATCCCTCACTGTGAGTGTGCGCGCCGCCGGAGGCGCGCTCACTATGTTCGGGGGGCCAAGGAGCGGGCACGGCAGACTCGATCGCCGCCGGCTACCCATGATGGCCCCCCGTAGTGAAAGAACGGAGATCCGTGTATGTAAACATGGATCTCCTTTCTGTTAGAGGGGGAAGGGCTGTGATGACAGGCTTCCTGTATATGGAAGCCGTGATCACTCCCTTCCCCCAGCCAGGTCAGCCCACATACAGTTAGAACACGCCCAGGGAACATAGTTAACCCTTAGAGCGCCCCCCTGCAGGTTAAACCCTTCACTGCCAATGGCATTTACACAGTAATCAGTGCATTTTTATAGCACTGATCTCTGTATAAATGCCAATGGTCCCAAAAAAGTGTCAAAATGGTCCGACATGTCTGCTGCAATATCACAGTACCGCTAAAAATCACAGATCGCCGCCATTACTAGTAAAAAATTATAAAAAAATAAAAACCCTAGAAATTAATTCTCATCATCCATAAACGCGGCAACTTTTGTGCAAGCCAATCAAACGCCGATTGCAATTTTTTATTTACCAAAAATATGAGGAAGAATATAAATCGGCCAAAACCGATGGAAAAAATGTTATTTTATATTATTTTTTTTTTGTATTTGGATTTTAGCAAAAAGTAAGAAATTTGGTTTTTTTTTGCAAAAACTTGAGTTAGACTTACCGGTAACTCATTTTCTGGGAAGTCTTCCAGGACAGCCTCTGAGACCTTGGGCTCCTCCCCTCCGGACAGGAAACACATCCCCAATTTTAAATAAAAGGCAGTCCTCCAGGCCATATACCTCAGTATTACCAAGGACCGCAGGAAGGCTCTGGAAGACAAAGCACAATTATTACAGCATGATAAACGCATATCACAAAAAAACCAATTGGGTGGGAATCCTGGCTGTCCTGGAAGACTTCCCAGAAAATGAGTTACCGGTAAGTCTAACTCAAGTTTTCTCAAGTCGTCTTCCAGGACAGCCTCTGAGACGATTCTCAAGAACTTACCAACTAGGGTGGGACCACCGCCTGGAGGACCTTACGTCCAAACGCCTGATCTTTACTTGTAAGTAGATCCAGGCGATAAT
>BLSH010433520.1:111939-133284 GCA_018402905.1 Glandirana rugosa | reverse complement strand
CGGCCCGGATGACAGCTTTAGCTGTAACTTCAACTCAGGTGATTGACGTGATTACAACTTGTTAGAAAGGCTTTTAATGGTCTTTAAGAGATGTACATACTTTCCTTTCTATTCGTCCATCCTGGACGTAATTTAATTTCGACGATGAAAAGGACAAAAGTTCATTAAAGTTATAACGAAAGTATAAAAATCGCACTATAATTGGATTTAATTGTTTATACAAGATAATGTACACGTCACCAAAACGTGTCTCGTCGGGGCTAGGAGGAGAGGAGTCCAGGGGGCGGTTGCGAGGACCGGGGAGGGAAAACGGTTCACGGGAATTTCGCTTGTGGAACGACACCCGGGGGAGGGGCCAGCTGAACTCTTTCCCTGCCTAGTTAACTCCTGGTAAGACGAACATAAAACCCACAAAGTCAAGAAGAGCTGCGTCTGTCAGTGAACGTAGGAGAAATATCGTTTTGATATTTTCACATGGGGGTGAGGGTACAGGTAGGCTGATTCCTAACAGCAGCTCTGCCCACAGCAAGGTGTTCGCTTTAAGGGCACTTGGCAAAAGGGAGGGGCCAGGAGCGTTGGCGGGGGACCTGAGGAGAGGAGGATCGGGGCTGCTCTGTGCAAAACCACTGCACATGTAATAGAACATATTTGTTAATTTAGGTTAATATCACGCTAAAAATATGAAAGCAATATTGAAATTACTTGAAAACAGGAAAAGTAGCAGCTTTAATTTAATGCAGGTCCTACCTGCTTATCTTTCCTTTCATACATGTAGAGAATTTCTGGTAATTTTCGGAAAGATTGTTCAACATTAGTGCAGTTAGTGGACTCAACTTCAATGTCGATTTCGACAGTAGGCCCGGCTAAGGTCGATGGATCCAAAGCAAAAACCTTTACCGTTTCAACCAAAGTGTATATATGTGTATGTTATATTTGAAACGTAAAAAAATCCTCTGTCTTGTATTGCACATGTCCTTGCACTATAGGTGAGCCGGAATTATATACGTTGTTATTGTTCTTGACCGATCACTTTCGATCATGGAAATTATTTCATTCGATCAGTTAGTGGACAAGTCGAGCGTCGAATAGTCTTTTACCCTGCAAAATTCTATAAGTGTATGGCCAGCTTAAGTCTCTCCTTTTGCCAGTGGGAGTACAGGGTTGGCAGAGAACGAACGTTTTTCCCTGCCCCATGCAAGAGCTCTGGTTACCTGAGCGGCTAGCGAAAAGGGAGTGCCCCTTCCCACTAATCGGAACTACCTGGCATGTTTCTTCGCTTCACCAAGGTCCCTCTTGTGCCCAAAGAGTGACTTTTATTGAGATCAATTAAAAGCTGAATTCCATGAAAGTGGAAACTGCTTGTGTCAACTGCTCATTTAGGTCTGGAAGGTGCAGAAAAGTGCTTAACTGATCCTTCGCTTCTGCAGGCTTCTCCATGCTCCTAGACTGGTCATTACAATTCTTATCTCTCATGCTCTGGGGAGCTAATGTCTTGATATCATCAAGATTGATGCAGGCAGAGGCGTAACTAGAACCTTCAGGGCCCCGGTGCAAGAAATTATGAAGGGCGCCCTGACCCCTGGCCAGAGCCCTTCCCTCTTCCCACTGATCCTGGGGCCCTTCACTTCTATTGCGGGTCCCTTTATTACGGGACCGCAGCAGGGCCCTTTCACAAGTTCCGCAGCAGGCCCCCTTTCTGCCATCTATGGCCCTCCCCGTGGTGGTGAAATGCCAGGGCCCAGTCCCAATTGCAGCCTTTGCAATCCTGATAGTTCCCTCAATGGTGTCAGTAATTTTTAAGTTTTATTTTAGTTTTAGTTTTATTTTTTTTACCATTCATTTTATTTTTTTTTACAATTTTATTTTTACAATTTTTTACTATTTTAGGAGCTCTGTTGGGGGGCTTTGATGAGATATCAGGGGTCTAAACAAACCTCAACTCTCAAGCTCCATCTGTGTAGCCTCAGCTGCAGAGAATGAATGGACAGGAATAGTTGTGTACCGAGCCTCCCCTTCATTCAGAAACTGAAGTATAGTAAAAACAGTTTACTATGCTTCAGTTATGAATGAACCAATTGGTACCAATCACTGACTCTGACCATTCAGAAAAGGAAGGAGTCGGTAAATTACAAATTTACCGACCCGTTCCCATCTCTCCATCTTGAAACATCTTCTACAGCAGCTGGCAGGAGAGAGGAGGGGGGAAGACAGCAGCTCTGTGGGGGGGGGGCAGGGAAGCACACAGGGACCCTGAGAAAAGCAGAAGACAAGTAAACTGGATTGAGGGGGCAGCATATAGATGAACCAATCTCCTCCATTGGCAGGAAAATGGAGAAGTTTGGTTGCTCTAAATGCCACCCCCGCCATCCCTCCTATTCAGGTGTACAAGGGAGGCACACGGGCCCCCTGGACCATGGCGCCCGGTTGCAATTACAACCCCTATCGTTACGCCCCTGGATGCAGGGTCTATAGCCCTGCATTTTTTGTGAGGACACAGAGGGACAGTCCAACACTGGAGCGTGAAGGAGCACTGCATGTAGGGGAAGCAGAGAATCAAGTAAATAAAAATGCTCTGACCTTTCCCCCAGCCCCACACAAAAGGAGAATTTTTTTGTTTTTTGGAGTTCAGCTTTCAGCAATTTCTGGGAAAGCATTGCTATTATGTATGAAAGCGCATTCTATGAAATGATATTTCAGACTGACTTCATGATATTCTAAAAATGTAATAGCTATCCAGTGTTAGGCTTTTTCTAAAGAAACATGATTTAAAACTATTTCAGGAATGCACGAGAAATTATTAAGTAAAATACCAATATTATACCCCTAAACGTTTCATTTTTTCTCCATATATGCCCCCTTGTGGTGTATCAGGGCAATACTGTCATACACAATTATAAGTAGTAAACAAACAGGGCTGCAGTGCACAGGCACAGTGTGAAGTAGCCATCAATGATGAGCGATTTTGCCGCAATTTTACGCAATGCCTGTGTAATCTTGAACCTCCAAATGCATCAAAGTCGGAACAAAGTAGTGCAGGAACTACTTTAACCACTTCAATACCAAGCCTGTTTCTTGAGTTCGATGCTTACCAGTTAAAAACAGTTTTTTTTGCTATAAAATTACTTAGAACCCCCAAACATTATATATTTTTTTTTCCTAACACCCTAGAGAATAAAATGGCGGTCATTGAAAAAATTTATGTCACACCGTATTTGCGCAGCAGTCTTACAAGCGTGCTTTTTTTTTAATAAATTCAGTTTTTTTCGTTAAAAAATAAGAAAACAGTAAAGTTAGGCCAATTTTTTTCCATATTGTGAAAGATAATGTTACGCCGAGTGAAACGATACCCAACATGTCATGCTTCAAAATTGCGTCCGCTCACGGAACGGTGATAAACTTTGCAAATTAAAAATCTCCATTGGTGACATTTAAAAAATTCTACAGGTTAGCAGTTTTGCATTACAGAGGAGGTCTAGAGCTAGAATTGTTGCTCTCGCTCTAACGATCGCGGCGATACCTCACATGTGTGGTTTGAACACCGTTTTCATATGTGGGCGGGACTTACGTATGCGTTCGCTTCTGCGCGCGAGCTCCGCGGGACGGAGCGCTTTAAATTTTTTTTTTTTTTTAATTATTTATTTTGCTTTTTACTTTTTATTTTTACACTGTTCTTTGAAAAAAAAAATTTGATCACTTTTATTCCTATTACAAGAAATGTAAACATTCCTTGTAATAGAAAAAAGCATGACAGGTCCTCTTAAATATGAGATCCGGGGTCAAAAAGTCCTCAGATCTCATATTTACACTCAAATGCAAAAAAAAAAAAAAATCTGAAAAAAGTGACAGAAGAAAAAAAAAATCGGGCCCTTTAAGACCGTTGGGCAGACGTAATTTCTGACGTCATTTCCGCCGGCCGTGTTATTGAGCCGAGTGAGCGGCTTCAGCCGCTCAGTCGGCTCACAGACACTGGGGGGAAAGCATCGGATCATCTCCGCTGCTGCCGGCGGGTCCGGTAAGCGGCGGAGATGACCGGAAAGCGGCGGGAGGGGGGGGGGCACCTCTCCCGCCGCTGATAAAAGTGATTTTGTGGCACCATTCAGATATCACCACTCAAACCCAAGGATGTCATATGACGTCCGGCGGTACGGAAGTGGTTAAAGTCGCTGCAACATGAGGTCGCACAGATATAAACGGTACTCATTGGATATTATGGGGTACGACTTGTCATGTGACTTTGCAGTCCCAAGTCGCAGGACAAATCGCACAAGTGTGAAAGGGGCCTTATCCAAAGTTTAAAGCAACAAAACTAACAAAGCCTGCAATCTGACAGATTATATGGCTTCAGAAGGTTTTTTAAAAGTACCCAAGGTCCAAATGTAATGAACTTAACAGTAAGAAATGAAAATAGTCCCTAATGTTTGGTTCACACTAGTCTGCATGGTAAAGCATATAGTTTTATCATGCAGGCAGCTGTGATTGTGAGCTCCAGCAGGGAGCGAAGTGCAACGCACAGCTTCCTTTTTTCCCCTTTTTTAAATTAATTTGAAGTCTCACATAGTAACATGTCATTCATGTCTTCAGACAGTAGGGCAGTGGGTTGTGCTGCAATGCACTGACATGTGGTACCATGCTGCATTTTTATGTACAGCATTGCACATCACACCAGCACCATGGTGTTAACAGGGCACATCTGTTCTTTTATGTGCCCTAGAGATGACCCGTGTTTATCTAGTGTGGAAAAACGCAGGTCACCACACAGTGTGACTGATCTCTTAATCAGGCTACTATAAATGAAATGTAGATGTGCAATTCTTAAGCCTGGTACACACTACAGTTTTTTTTCATGCAAAAAAAAAATGTAAAGTTTCGGTCTGATCAGCATTCTCTGCCATTGGCTGAGAGCGCTGATCAGGAGTCGGTCAGCTGCCAGTTTTCCAGCATGCAAGTTCGTCAGAAGCTGGCCAAACAGCCGGCTTCTGTTGGACAGACCCACATACATACAAACGGGCAGAATGTCAGCCGGTGTTCTTTGTACTGGCAAGCGTCTCCCAACATTCTGCCCGTGTGTATGGGGCTTTTAAACTACAAAAGGATTGTGGCCCAACCCCCTCTATTGTCTATGGTTAGACCTAGGCCGGCCATACACAGTTCGAATCTCAGTGGTTCATCAGGAACTGGCCGAGATTCGAACTGTTAATGGGCAGGCTGAATGTAACAAGTTCATTGATTGATCAGCTTGGGTACAACCAGCCTGCCGGATTCTCTTGTGATTAGCGCTAGCGGCTACTATAGCCGCTAGCAATAATCACTGTCTTCTACCGGCGACGATGGCTTCCCCACTGGGAGAAGACAAGGGCCCGGCAGGAAGGATTCCTGCAGCAATACGGTCTGTGTTGAAGTGGGAATCAAGAGACTTTCTTTCCTGCAACCCATGGTTGCAGGAAAGAAATTTGCTCTGTGTATGGCTGGCCTTACCTTGGTATTTGGTAGCCTCATTGTTTTACATTGCAATCTCACAGCACCGGTTTGTGAATACCACTTGCTGGCTTAAATTACGTCAGTGGTAAATTCTTACATCCAAAAATGCAGGGTCAAGTAAGGGAAGCGCGGCCTGTAGCCATACTTAAAATACTTAAAATGCACCTGTCACTACTCCAATTTCAAAAACAGATGTCCTACCAATAAGTTGTCACAGATCCCACTGTAAATCTTTCCCAAAGTATTGGCATCCAGGGGAGCAAGGAGGAAGACATCTGCCCACCGTCGCAACTCAATGTGAAGAACGGGATCAGAGCGCTGCGTCCACATCTGCAAGTACAGAATAAGAAACATGTACAAAGGTCAATGTTTACCACTGAAAAAAAAAAAAAACTGATCATCCTACAAATAACACGCTTCCTGTCCTGGGGAGGTTGCGCTTACTCCACTTTATCTAAGGGGCAACCTTGTTACCCCAGGTTGGACTTCAAACATGTGTCTCTCTCTCCTCATCTCCTTTACCAAAGGATAGGAGAGATGAGTTGTTTACAGAGGTAAAATAAGGTAGTTTGTGCTTTCAGTTTACTGGAAGTAACAAGGACACTGCATTTCTGACAAGGTCAACAGGTATTTTCTTTACTTTCTGACAATGTTCTGAGCTTGGAAAGAAAAAAAATATGCAACCACCATATTTAAGATCTGGTAAGACACAATATACAAAATACTTGTTCATGGGTGTGGTTAGCCTTTTCGGGAACATAGAAAAAAAAAAAACCTTAGTGACACCTTTTAGGGCTTATTCACATCACTGCGGCGCACTAAGGAAGAGTTCACTTTTTAGAAAAAAACTTAAAATGCACATTATTTTTTTGCAGGTAAAAAAAAATGTGCATTTATTTTTTATTTTTTTGGAACCTGTAAAGCATTGTACCGGCGATGAGCAAATCATTGGTGCCATGGAGGTCTCCTGCAGATTTGTGAGTGCATCTGTGTGCCACACATCCCATATGGGCAAGCAGATACACTGACAGGAAGAATCAATTAACTACCATGGCGCTCCACAGTGCCATGGTAGTTCATTGAGAACTACGAGCCAACAGCCGCAAAGGTTGTCGGGGCTTGTAGTTCATTAACACACAGAGCAGTGTGAATGAATGATGCGACCGTGTTGTCAGAGCCCTGCATGGCCACGCTGATTTCAAAAAGCGACAGTTAGTGCAGGAACTTCTCCCCATACTGCTGTCAAGGGGGGGGGGGGGGAAATCACACAGCGGCTGCAGCTTTGAGAACCTATTACATGTACCTCCCTAAAAATGGGTGCATGTTCCCAAAGGTGAACTTATCATTTAAAGCCCCCCGTGAATGAGTTATGGTGCATTGAATTACTGCATCCCATTCATTTCAATGGGCTGCCTAATGCACCAACAAAAGATGCATGTAACAGCTATAGAAACATCAAATAGTGACGTCAGAAAAAGACCAAGTATTCCATCAAGTCTGCCCCCTTTTTTTTGTTTTGACATCATTATTTATTTAATAAATTTTTTTGTCTGAGTATAGATTTAGGTCCCCCCCCCCAAGCAGGTTTAAAAGATGAAGGTTTTTTATGTACAGAGTGAATTGGAGAGCTTATTGGGTGTTTACTGGGCTACTCTAAAGGTCCATAATAGATTAGAAAAAAACATTAAATAGAAAATGATTTCCAAAGTTTATTAACCCCTTCCCGCCGGTAGGACGTCTATGGACGGCCTAGACTTTGAGGGGTAATATCTGAATGGTGCCAGCAGCTAGAGGCACCATTCAGATATCATTTTTTTCAGCTGGCGATTCTGCACACCATAAGAATGATCATAGCGGCAGTTCAGCCGCTTGATCGTTCTTGTAGGCAGCGGGAGGGGACGTCCCCCCTCCCGCCGCCATTCGGTGCTTCTCCCGTGCCGCCCGTAGATCGGCGGCAGGGAGAAGAGATCCGTCGCCGCTGGAGTGTCGTCAGGGAGATGACTGATGACCATCTGGTCACCAGTCATCTCTATGACCCTCGGAGGACCGGGCACAATGTTATGACGTCACGCCCGGCCCGGCTTTAGTAAACAAAGCCGTGATCACGGCTGGAAAGGCTGGGATCGGAATTTTTTTTTCTGATCTCAGTCTTTCCAGCCTGCAGGAGAGATGTGAGGTCATATTGGCCCCACCATCTCTCCATAAAGAGTACCTGTCACGCACTATTCCTATTACAAGGGATGTTTACATTCCTTGTAATAGGAATAAAAGTGATCAAAAAAAAAAAATTAAAAACACAGTGTAAAAATAAAAAAATAAAAGTAAAATAAATAATAATAACAAAAAAAAAAAAATTAAAGTCCCCCCGTCCCCGCACGCAGAAGCGAACGCATACGTAAGCCCCGCCCACATATGTAACCGGTGTTCAAACCACACACATGTATCGCCGCGTACGTTAGAGTGAGAGCAATAATTCTAGCACTAGACCTCCTCTGTAACCCTAAACATGTAACCTGTAAAAAATTTTAAAGCGTCGCCTATGGAGATTTTTAAGTACCAAAGTTTGGCGCAATTCCACGAGTGTTCGCAATGTTAAAGCATGACATGTTGGGTATCAATTTACTCGGCGTAACATCCTCTTTTACAACTTACAAAAAAATTGGGCTAACTTTATTGTTTTGTATTTTTTTAATTCACTAAACTGTTTCCTTTAAAAAAAAAACGCGTTTGAAAAATTCCTGCGCAAATATTGTGTGATATAAAAAGTTGCAATGATTGCCATTTTATTCCCTAGAGTACCTGCTAAAAAAACATATATAATGTTTGGGGGTTCTGAGTATTTTTCTAGCAGGAGGAGTGTCAGAAATGGCCCGGTAAGGAAGGGGTTAATACATACACATATATAGGTAAAAACCCTTCTGTGTGCTGCTCCCACCACAGTCCTCCTAACACTCACCTGAGCCCCCTCTCGACCCAGAGATGTGCGCGATAGCCTCGCTTGTCCCAGGACTCCCTTTCCTCATTGGTTGAGACAGCAACGGGAGCCACTGGCTCCCACTGCTGTCAATCACAGCCAGGGAGCCAATGAGGAGAGAGCAGGGTGGGCAGTGCCTTATGGATGCATAGAGCAATGAGTGAGTACGCACCCATAGCAAGCGGTTTGCTATTGGAGGCACTGGTCAAGAGGAAGGAGCCAGGGGCACTGGCGGGGGACCCAGAAAGTGGAGGAATAGGGCTGCTCTGTGCAAAACCATTGCCCAGAGCAGGCAAGTATGACATCTTTGTTAAAAGCTGTACCTTTAATTCCTCTTTAACCACTTGCCGTCGGCTCTCCTGCGCGAATCGCTGTAGCTGTACGGCGGCACTTCAAGAGACTGTAGGGGGCGCCTGTGCACGTCTCTGGAGCTGATCCGCGTGGCCGGCGGGCGCGATGTCCGCCAGCCACCCGCGATCGCTCCTCACAGAGCCAGAATGGGGATCTGTTGATGTAAACAAACAGATCCCCGTTCTGACAGGGAAGTGGAGAGAGATCTGCTGTTCCCAGTGATTGGGAGCAGCTTTCTCTCTCCACCCCCAGTCACTACACTCCCCCCACAGTTAGAAACACCTCCCTAGGGAACACTTAACCTTAGGGGTCGATCAAAGGGGTTAACTCCTTCCCTGCCAATGACATTTATACAGTAATCAGTGGCTATTTTTAGCTCTGATCACTGTATAAATGTCATTAGTCCCAAAAAAGTGTCTGCCGCAATATCGCAGTCCCCCTAAAAATCACAGATCACCACCATTACTACAAAAAAAAATAAAAACAAAAAATGCCATAAATCTATTCCCATAGTTTGTAAACATGATACATTTTGCGCAACCCAATTAATATACACCTATTGCGATTTTTTTTAACCAAAAATATGTAGAAGAATATATATCGGTCTAAAAACTGAGGAATAAATTAGTTTTTTTATATTTTTGGGGGGGATATTTATTACAGCAAAAGGTTTTCTTTTTTTTTTCAAAATTGACGCTCTTTGTTTATCGAGCAAAAAATAAAAACTGCAGGTGATCAAATACCACCAAAAGAAAGCTCTATTTGTGGGAAAAAAGGATGTCAATTTTGTTTGGGTACAACGTCGCACGACCGAGCAATTGTCAGTTAAAGCGACGCAGTGCCGAATCATAAAAAGTGCTCTGGTCAGGAAGGGGGTAAATACTTCCGGGGCTGAAGTGGTTAAATCCACTTACTGTTGACCAACTCACTAGCTCTGCTGAAACTCTATTCTCCCCTTTCTTGTCTTTATGCAAGACTGTACATATTAGCATCCTGCATTCTTTCCTGATATGTTTTATCCTTTTGACCTATAAAAAAAGCCCAAAACCAGTGGGTCCTGAGAGACGTTTTTCAGCTGTAAAAATTTTCTAAAACGCGCCTAAACGCCAGTCCCAAATGTTCGTGGACGTTTTAGATCAATTGAGGAAAAAAAAATGCTGACCCATTAAAAAAAACACACAAAAACGCCGGTAATATAACGCTATTAAAAGCTGAAAAAAGCACGGGTAAGCTACTGATGTTTTGTTAATGTCCTGTGTGCATGAAGCCTAAGTAGAAAAGGACTTAGTACAGAGCCTTGTGGTACACTACTAGTGGCTGGTTTCTCTTCCAAAAGAACCCTATTTCCATTACCATGTACTATTCCGGGCTGCAATGCAATGCACGTTTGATGCCAAGATGGGTACACCATTCCTCAAACGCATCATGCACATATGCAATAGTGTAATAGTGTAAGTGGGCCCTTAGGCATAAATAAAGTGTTCCCCCCTTTTTTCCAGGAGGAAGCCTCTTGAAAACATTTTTCAGTATTAAAATTTTAGTTCACCAATATACGGTTACAAAATTTTCCTTATTTCTTCTCAATACCCTTACCTATTGTTCCATCTTGTAGGCCAAAATTAAATGTCTTCATACATCCAGGAGTAATATGAGACCAGCTAACAACCTGTTTTAACCCTAAAAAGCCTGCAGCGTCAGAACCACATGCATTGCACGCAGTTGCAGGGTGGTTGCAGCACAGCCCCATTCACTCAAATGGATTGCATTCTGTGGTGGCTTTGCCCACCAAATGTGACATGGCCATAATTTTTGCCATGACATGTGCACAACCCCATCTGACTGCTATTGTAAGTTAAGGGGGACAGTGAACTGCAACTCAACCGCCTATTTTTACCACCCCCCGGCCACCCGTGTGAATGAGCCGGAAGTTTCTCAGTCTGGAGTGTATCCTGAATATTCCCATCATTAGGAAGCACCATCAAAATGGCTAACATAGATCAAGTCTTACCTTGCTTTAAATTAGATCTAAACACAATCACTAAAATCTCATTATTTTTAATGTGTCGATGTAATTTTAAAAGTAATTTTCAGTCTTTTCATATCTGCAGCTTTCATAAAAAATAACACCTGGTGAACCTGCCATAAAGGCCCTTCTTTAGCCATATACTGCTATGGGATGACAACACTCTGTTCCGGTCTCTAAAGAGCCCCTCTATCGTATGTGCTCCCAATGGAGACAATTGGCAGCCAGTGATGGCCACTGCACAGTCATGTACTACAATTGATACCAGCTGTAGATCGTATGTATGCAAAGTAAGCAGCGCTAGAAAATATCAATACAAATATATAAAGTGCAAAAACTAATGAGATATATATATAACTAAAATCCACAAACTCATATATTTACACATGATCCAAAGTGCAAAAAGTGAAACCAACAAAACATATTGGTATAAAGAACTAGTGGTGCACCGAATGGAAATTTTGGTGCTGAAACCGAAAATGCACTAAGTCGAAAGCCGAAAACGACAGTTTTTAAAAAATATTTATATTTTTATATACAATTGTCATATGCAGCCTACCTGTGCCTGGGCTCTGACAGGCGGCACTGATTGGAAGCACTGATGGGCAGCACTGATTGGTACTGATTGGTGGCACTGACAGGTGCCACTGGATGGTACTGGCAGGTGCCACTGGTTGGCACTGACAGGTGGCACTGGATTGTACTGGCAGGTGGCACTGTGGCACTGACATGTGGCCCTGGATGGTACTGGCATGTGGCACTGATTGGCACTGGTTGGCACTGGATGGTACTGGCTGGCACAGGCAGAAGAGATTAGAAGATTCACAATGCACAGAGCGCGCAGCTTATACGAACCGCTCTGTGCATGAAACTGTTAGCTAATTACACTAGAATGCAGAGTGAACTGTCAGATTTCCACTGAGATCGGAGGTGGGCGGGACTGAATAGCTAACACCCGCCCAGCCCCTGTCCCATTGGCTGGCGTTTGATAGCTGTTCTGTCCCGCCCACCTCCCGACATCAACTTGAAGATCTTACAGCTCTCTCTGCATTCTCTGCATTCCAGTGTAATTAGCTGACAGTTTCATGCACAGAGCGGTTCGTACAAGCAGCGCGCTCTGTGCATTGTGAATCTTCTAATCTCCCACATCCATTGCAGGGTATGTGATGCACACATTTCCCCGTAATGGACAGTACCTGTCCCCTTTTCGTTATCGGCTGTTTTTTGTTTCGGCCAATACCGAAAACACGGATTTTGGCCGAAAATGCTGATGATTTTCGGCTGCCGAAATTTCGTTGCATTCCTATAAAGAACGTATATAGTCCTTTAGATATTTGGGTAAAACAATCATTCAAAAGTTCTGCCTGCCCCCAGAGGACGTCATTGATGATGAAACGTGTTGGATTGGATGGGTGTTGATAGCATCATGCACGTTTTGCCGATACTTGCGGCTTTACAATTCACTAGACGACAGTCTGCTGGATCCTTTTGCTTATGCTTTGTATGACTGCAAGCTGCCTTGAGGTACTTTTTACTACTTTTTAATAAAGTGGGATAGTTAAAATGGGCTTCACTAGTTTGTTTATTCCCTGATATATTTGGATTCGGTATGGAGTAGCCATCGCTTCATCTGCTGCTGGCTCCCTATGTTTTGAGATTTGCGGTTATGACCATTATCATTTTTGGTCCATTACCTCTGGTAAGAGGCATATGCTGAATGTTTATGTCCGGTCATGGAGCTCTTAATTCAACCCTATTTGCACTTTTTGGAGGATTTGGATGGTTTCACCCAACCATCTAAAAGGACTATATACGTTATTTATACCAATATGTTTTGCTGGTTGCACTTTCACTTTTTGCTCTTTGGATCGTGTGTAAATATACAAGTTTGTGGACTGTATATTTTAGTTATATGTGTATCCCTTATTAGTTTTTGCACTACTACAAATCTCAACTCAATACATTTGTATTGAGTTGAGATTTTCTAGCTCTGCTTACTTTGCATTAGAGCTGCAAGATTCTGGCTAAAATGAAAATCACAATTTTTTTGCTTAGAATAAAGAGCATGATTCTCGCGGCTTAACATCAACTTTCACATTATACAAAAAAATGTTACTGTTTAGGTTTTTTTTTTTTATTCATTAACCACTTCAGCCCCGGAAGGATTTCCAGCTTTAGGACCGGAGCCCTTTTTGCGATTCGGCACTGCGTCGCTTTAACTGACAATTGCGCGGTCGTGCGACGTTGTACCCAAACGAAATTTACGTCCTTTTTTCCCACAAATAGAGCTTTCTTTTGGTGGTATTTGATCCCCTCTGCGTCATTTCTGATCGCCGCTATAAACAAAAGAAGAGCGACAATTTTGCAAAAAAACCTAAAATTTCTTACTTTTTGCTAAAATACAAATCCAAAAAAAAAAAATATAAAAAAACATTTTTTTTTCACCGTTTTTGGCGGATTTATATTCTTCCTCATATTTGTGATAAATAAAATCGCAATCGGCGTTTATTGATTGGTTTGCGCAAAAGTGGTCGCGTTTACGGATGATGAGAATAAATTTTTGGGGTTTTTATTATTTTTTTATTTTTTACTAGTAATGGCGGCGATCTGCGATTTTTAGCGGTACTGCGATATTTCAGAGGACATGTCGGACCATTTTGACACTTTTTTGGGACCATTGGCATTTATACAGCGATCAGTGCTATAAAAATGCACTGATTACTGTGTAAATGCCATTGGCAGTGAAGGGGTTAACCTGCAGGGGGCGCTCTAAGGGTTAACTATGTTCCCTGGGCGTGTTCTAACTGTATGGGGACTGCCCTGGCTGGGGAAAGGAAGTGGTCACAGCCTTCGTATACAGGAAGGCTGTGATCACAGCCCTTCCCCCTTCACAGAACGGAGGTCCGTGTTTACATACACGGACCTCCGTTCCTTCACTCCGGGGGGGGCCATCGCGGGTAGCCGGCGGCAATCGAAGCCGCCGCACCCGCTCCCTGGCCCTCCCCGAACACAGTGAGCGCGCGTGGGCGCGCCTCCGGCGGCGCGCACGCGCTCACTAGGCGCGATCTCGCGGCCGCCATCATATGACGGTGATCCGCGTTACAGAGCCACTTTTCCGCCGTCAATTGCCGATTGGCGGTCGGTAAGTGGTTAAAGTGTATTTTTTTTCAAAAAAATTGTGTTTGAAAGACCACTCCGCAAATACAGTGTGGCATAAAATATTGCAACAACCGCCATTTTATTCTCTAGGGTCTCTGCTAAAAAATATATAATGTTTGGTGGTTCCAAGTAATTTTCTAGCAAAAAATGCTGATTTTTAACTTGTAAGCAACAAGTGTCAGAAAAAGGCTTAGTCTTTAAGTGGTTAAACTGACCTAATTTACAGACCGAAGTTCATCCCTTTGATTTAAAATAGTGTTTCTCAAAGGGTGTGCCGCAGGGAGCCGTCACTGCAACAGTGGTCCGTCAGAGTGACAGTCAGACCCAGGGGCAGGGTGGGAGGACAGGCAGTCTGTGCTGGAGCGCAGCGTGCAGGGGCGGCCTTCTCTAGGAAGTTGGGCCGCGGCGGCTGGCCGATTTTGCATTCTGGGAGCTGTAGTTCATGCTCAAGCACAGAGGAAACTACAACTCCAGGAGACCAGAGTCATGGAGGCAAGGATTGCAAGGGAGTCGGCACGCGTGACTGGCTCAGGCTGTGGGGTTGGGTGCTGACAGCAACTTTAGCCCAGGATCAGGAGCATCACCCCCTAGGCCGTGGTGTGCAAGGACCTGCTGAGTTGAGCTGCCAGGTGAGAGACCCTGACACCCCCATCTGACCCCCCCCCCATACCCCCCATTTGCCCTGTCCCAGTGATCAGGCTGCATTTATGGGCACTAGTGAGGCTGCATTTGATGGGCACTGGTGAGGCTGCATTGATGGGCACTGGTGAGGCTGCATTGATGGGCACTGGTGAGGCTGCATTGCAAATCTTTTCAGGTGTGCCGCAAAAAAATTTAGATCGTTTTGGTGCGCCGCAAGACAAAAAGTTTGAGAAACACTGAATCTAAGAGAACTAAATGTTACAATTTTTTTTTATCTCAGCCTAAGCGATGTGATAAATTTGGCAGGCTGCCTGTTTTTTTTGGGGTTTTTTTGGCAGCTGTCATCAGTGAGCAGATAATAGCTCAGCACTGTGTTGTAGAAATGCTTTTTTAAGATTGTGAGGGCGGTTGAATCCTGCTCTCGATTCTTTAACGAATAATCGTGCAGCTCTACTTTGCATACAGAGTGCCTGCGTCAACATACTACAAATATCATTAAATGTGCAAAGCCTGCATTGTGCACAGATCTCAAGGAAGCGGTGCCGTTGAGCTTCACTAGTTTCTAGGGCGCTGGCAGCCTTGGGGCAGTCAGCATCCTAGCAGCCAATGATGTTGTGAAGCTTAGCCTAATTGCTAGAATGCCAGTGGCCACAGGATAGTCGGAATCCCAGCAACTAATGATTTTGTAAGGCTGAACGTCATTGGTTACTAGGATTCGGGCAGCCAGTGTCCTAGCAACCAACATCCTCCATCCCAACATAAATTACACCAAGATGTAATATTTACTGCGAGTTCCCTTTTCTCCTAAATGACGGTATTTCTATGATTTGTCACAGCCATTGCAACATAATGTAAAAGTATCACTATTAAGAACTATCTGAATTTGTCACGTGTCAGTAATGCCTTGTACACACGATGAGATCAGACGAATGATTGTCCGTTTTTTTTTGCATGCTAATCTCAGATCAAACCTGAAGAGTTTACTAAAGTCACAAAAATTCTCGTACGACAAAATAAAAGTTCAGAAGTGATGTAATGTGTTGTAGTGTATCTGTATTGCATTTTCGAATGGCAACTGTACTGATTAAACAAAAATCATACAATCTGGCAATTTTTGTGCATGTCCGATCACATAATATCGGATGAACGGTCATGATCAGCTCTCAAAAGCTCTGTACTAATGATCCGATTATCGTACGATCGCTTCCAAAGCGGTATTTTTCGTATGATTTTCTCATGTGTATGGGGCTTAACAGCATTAGAATTGTCAAACTGCTTTCTTGTTTGGGGCAGCACATTCTTAGACAACATTAATGCCAAAAAAGTATTTTGTATGCCATCTCTATTGAATCGCGTCCTCTAGCTACAGGCCTTAAAGCACAAGTAAAGTCGGCCATACTTTTTCTTTTTCAAGGCCCCCCAGGTGGGATATGCCATAAGGTACTAGTATGCACAGCATATTAGTACATTATGGCAAGCTTTCCTGTCATATGGTGCTCTCCCAGCACAGTGCTGGGGCCGATCCGGCGGGCCCCCGTTGCTTCTTCTTCCCTTGCCGTGCCTTTGGCCACTTGATAGGCCAGGCCACAATGGCGCCAACTCCAGCGCATGCTCACGGGAGACACATAACCGTGGCACGGATCGGGGGCCGATCGGACCGTAAATGTACGCTGAGCATTATGACTCAGTGCACATGACGGCTGACAGGCAGAGGAATGCATTTATGGCAGAAGAGATCAATAGGGTCTCTTCTGTCATAAATACCCTGCCTGTCAGACACAACAAAAAACAAGTTTACTTCATCTTTAAGGAATTCATAGGAACAAAAATAAATCTCACCTTCCACTCATCATCGTCACTGTAAATCGGTACAGAGATTTCCTTTACATTATAAAAGTGTTTTGCTTTTTCCGTAGTCACAACCTGCACTTGTACCTACAAAGATGACATTCAGTTATATAGAATATGATGCAGGACACCAGCAGCACAGAACGTATAACTATCTGTGTTTAAAGAAAAAGAAACAACAAAGTAGTTCTTGGCAGAGAACATTGTTGAATGTATTGCTACAATATAGGTGAATATATTTCATTTCATTTCAGGTACACATATAGCGCTGTCAATTTACGCAGAGATTTACATATATATTGTACATTTACATCAGTCCCTACCCTCAAGGAGCTTACAATCTAAGGTCCCTGACTCACATTCATACATATACTATTTCACATAGTAAAGGCAATGGAAACAATTTGTTATCTGGATTCTTTGTATTATTGGCTAAAGTAAAAAAACAGTTGAACGTCATCCTATAGCTTGCTTTCCAAAACAATGTATACTGTAAAGGTAGACCTGTGGGTGGTTCAGACATATGAAGATGGCTCCTTTTCTGGGTTGCAGACGTCTCAAGGTGCCTGCCCACGGTTTCAGCTTCTTTGGAAAGTAAATTTACATTTGCAGGGAAAAAAAAAAATGTACCCACAGCTCACATGGTCACTGTTAAACTCATCTTCTTCTTACCCCTAAACCTGAAGTGCAGCTATTTTTTTTTGCTATGCAACACCAGGGTCATAACTTACCCATAATTAAAGTGATTGTAAACGATCACCTTATAGAGTACATAGTTATAAAAAAGACATTTTAAATACCCTTTTTATAAGTGATCACATGGATGGCTGTGCGGGGGGGTGTCCGGAAACATATTGGTACATTCAAAAGTTCTGCCTGCTCCCAGAGGACGTCATTGATGATGAAACGCATAAGCTTGGCCAGGCGCTGACGGCATCATGCACGCTTTGTTGATAGTTCCGGCTTTACAATCCACGAGACGACAGTCTGCTGGATCCTTTTGCTTATGCTTTGTATGACTGCAAGCTGCCTTAAGGTACCTTTTACTACCTTTTAATAAAGAGGAATTGTTAAAACTGGCTTCACTATGTTGGCTTGTTTGTTTATTCCCTGATATATTTGGATTCGCCATTGAGTGGCCATCGCTTCATCTGCTGCTGGCTCTCTATGTTATGAGATTTGCGGTTATAACCATTATCATTTTTGGTCCATTACCTCTGGTAAGAGGCATATACTGAATGTTTGTCTGGTGGTGGAGCTCTTCATTCAACCTTATTTGCAAATTTTTTTAAGGATTTGGATGCTTGTTTCACCCACCTATCTAAAATGACTATATAGGAGCTGCCCAGTGAATGGATGGGGTGTTCAGGCAAGTCTGATCATTGGAGGAGTTACCAGCATAGCTAGAAAACTGACCACAGTGTGTTTTCTTGCTTAGTGTGGTCAGTTTGTAATAGAGACCAGAGGGATCGTCAGGAACACCAAGGATTTCACACATAGGAAGCAATACAACAGGATAGATTTTCATACAAAACATGGTACAGCAGATGCATATCAGGAATATGAATTGTTGGGTTTACAAATGCTTTAAGTGTGTCCCACGTCCTCATTGGCTGCTGCTTTGTGTAGAAATTTCCCCTGCAGTGACTCTAGATGTCCCCCAGAGCTGTTACTTTCTGGTGCTGCGGAGATAAAATTAGCACCTGCAAATGTTAGGCAATGATGCCATTTGCCCGCCCCTTCCTCCTCTCTCTTCCATTCACAAACCTCATACTATCCTTTCCCATAATGAAAAGTTCTCTGTGATTGAAGGAGGCAGATCCTGTCATTCATCTGTCTGTTCTCCACTCACAGAGTGCTTTGCATTCTGGGAAAGAATAGTATGAGTTTTGAGAATAGATGAGAAAAGACGAGGGGTGGGGAGCAATGCCAATGTGTCACACTCGCAGCGCCCCGATCTCAACTCCTGCAATGCTCTAAGATCGTTGCTCTGGGAGGGTCACTTTACCCCATCACTTGATCCCCATACTCCCTGAAATACATAAAATATTCCTCTAGGTTGTACACTCACCCCAGGTATCTGTAGAAGACCAGATACGAGAAGAGGAAGCTTCAGCGCAGCCACACTGCCGGTCACTCCCACAAGCACATGGGCTTCACGGGGTGTGGGTGTAGTCATGGCCCCGGGAGATTCCATGGCAGGATCGATGTCCTCAGGAAACCCATCCTTGGTCAAATCCTGGGGAAAAATAAATAAAAATAGATGAATATTCAAAGATCAATTAAAACAAGACTTGATTGCCTCATGTTTTAAGGTTTTAAAGCTAAATTCCAAATAAAGAGATCAACGTGCAGGTGAAATGGATGGAAAGAGTTGGACTTCCTGAAAAAAAAATTTGGGAAATTTCATTCATTCCAAAACTGAATGTAAAAAGTAAACACGATTTTGAAGTAATTTTGAAGAGCATTCACAAACTCATTAAAATGTACTATTTTTGGTACAAATGTTTTTTTTATCACAGCTCTTATTATTGGTCAGATAGGTTGTGTATTTAAACATCATTGGCTTATTGCCGCAAGCTGGCTCCTCCCATCTGTAGAGGTCTGTGTATGTGAGTAGGATCATCCACACCGACATGCAGATCTAACTTCATTATCAGTTAGGCTACTTTCACACTGCAGCCGTCCGAGCGTTAGCGGTAAAACACAGCTAATATGTGGCACTTCGGCGCAGCAATTCAGGCGGCAGCGTTGCGCTTTTAACCCCCCCCCCCCACAAGGAGTTAAAAAGGAGTTAAAAGTGCTGGCTGGCGGCGCTCCCGAAGTGGTGTACAGCTACTTCGGGAGCGCTGCCCATTTATTTCAATGGACAGGGGCGGTGGAAGAGCGGTGTATACATCGCTCCCATACCGCCCCATAGATGCTGCTTGCAGGAGATTTTTTACCGTCCTGCCACCGCACCGCCCCAGTGTGAAAGCACTCAGGCTTTCACACTGAGGTGCATTAGGAGACAGTTTAGAGGCGCTTTACAGACCCTGCTTTTAGCGAAAAAAGCAACTGTAAAGCACCTCTGGTGTGAAAGGGGCATTACTGCTGGCAGTAACCCATAGCAACCCCTCAACATCTACATCACAACAAAATGCATCCTGACTGGTTGTCATCTGCACCCCACCGGGCTTTCCAATGAGTTCCGTTTTTCAGGCGCACTTGATCAGAAGCTCCATGCAGTTCTATGGACAGGCGAATGTAAACGGACTTGTGTCTGATTACACCCACCTACCCACGAGTCCTTCCAGATCTGAAAAAAAAAAAAAAAAAAAAGGAAAGCACAGTGTTCTTTTCCATTTTTGCAGACCTTACATCCAGCTGCCCATAGAGCTGTCACAAACTGAACAAGCAGGACGAACAAAAAAGGACATCTATCCTGTTCTGCACCAGTTCAGCAGGGGAGCTGCACATGAATACCCTGACTTCAGAACAGGTCCGGATAACACAGAGCCTTTGGAGTCAGGCTGCGCATGCTCAGTTTGGTGTGTATTGCCAGAGTTTTGTTTTTTCTTCGGAGAGTGCATGTGATTAGCACAGGGCCAATCAGCACTATCCAGACAAAGGGTCAGGTGTCCTGGATCCTGATAGGCCAGCTCAGTGCAGTATGAAAACTCCTCCTACGAGCATTATCAGGAACATATAGAAATCGCAAGACTGCTATATACTGCTGATGAGAAAAAGGTATTTAGCGTTTTATATTTACTAAAATAGTTGCATTTCCATGTTCTGTGTACTGTGGGAGACTAGATATGGTGAATGCAGGGTCCTGGGTTTAGTAACACTTTAACCACCTTAGCTCCGGAAGGATTTCCCCCTTAATAACCAGGCCATTTTTTGCGATATGGCACTGCGTCATTTTAACTGACAATTGTGCGGTCGTGCGACGCTGCACTCAAATAAAATGTACGTTCTTTTTTCCCACAAATAGAGCTTTCTTTTGGTGGTATTTGATCACCGCTACGGTTTTTATTTTTTGCGCTATAAGCACAATAAAAAAAAAAAAAAAAAAAAGGAGCGACAATTTTGAATAAAAACAATATTTTTTATTTTCTGCGATTGAACATTCCCAATAAAAAAAATTGAATTTCTTCGTCACTTTTTTAACAAATACAAATTTTATTAGGAAAATTAGGAAAAAGGAGGATATAACAAACCTAGCTAATAGAAAACAGCCGGAACAGAGGGGGGGGGGGGGGGACAGGAGGGGGGGAGAGAAGAAGAAAGAAAGGGAAAAGGGGGGGAGGCAAAACAATAGAGGGCCAAGGAAGGGGTACAAGAGATGAGGGGGGAGAAGAAAGAGTGGCAGGGGGGAGGTAGAGAGGGAGGGGGGAGAAAGACAGGGGGGTGAACAAACCCCATCCCGGGCTCACCCTACACAGAACCCTCATTCAGTCCAATAAATCGACTCTCTGATCAGCCGGGGAGGGGGCATCCCTAAGGGTACCCCACGAGTCTATCCATCAGGACCAGATTTTATCAAATTTTCTTGGGCAACCTCAGTTGGTATATCTGATTTTATAGAGGGGTAACACCTTATTCAGGGTAGCACGCCAGGCTGTAACAGAGGGTGGCACAGTAGATTTCCAGTTTAATAAGATCTCATTGTGGGCATAATACGTGGCATAAGTTATAAATAATTAGCTGTGTTTTCTTACTCCAGAGTTACCGGGCCGACTAGTCTCTCAGCTAAATAACCTGACTTACTCCCAAGACACATCCCACTCGGGCCCTACCCCAAACAAGTGGGGGGACAGAAAGAGGGGGGAGGGAGAGATGGAGGGGGGACGGTGAGAAAGAAGAGGGGGGAGTAGAGAACATGGGG
>BLSH010433520.1:98809-111929 GCA_018402905.1 Glandirana rugosa | reverse complement strand
CCCCCCCCCCCCCCCCCCCCCCCCCCCCCCCCCCCCCCCCCCCCCCCCCCCCCCCCCCCCCCCCCCCCCCCCCCCCCCCCCCCCCCCCCCCCCCCCCCCCCCCCAACAAACCCCATCCCGGGCTCACCCTACACAGAACCCTCATTCAGTCCAATAAATCGACTCTCTGATCAGCCGGGGAGGGGGCATCCCTAAGGGTACCCCACGAGTCTATCCATCAGGACCAGATTTTATCAAATTTTCTTGGGCAACCTCAGTTGGTATATCTGATTTTATAGAGGGGTAACACCTTATTCAGGGTAGCACGCCAGGCTGTAACAGAGGGTGGCACAGTAGATTTCCAGTTTAATAAGATCTCATTGTGGGCATAATACGTGGCATAAGTTATAAATAATTAGCTGTGTTTTCTTACTCCAGAGTTACCCATAACATTCAACGAATTTCTTCAAAACTTTAGGCCAGTGATATGCAATTAGCAGACCTCCAGCTGTTGCAAAACTACAAGTCCCATCATGCCTCTGCCTCTGGGTGTCATGCTTGTGGCTGCCAGAGTCTTGCTATGCCTCATGGGACTTGTAGTTCTGCAATATCTGGAGGCCCGCTAATTGCATATCCCTGCTTTAGGCCAATATGTATTCTGCTACATATTTTTGGTAAAAAAAATCCCAATAAGCGAATATTGATTGGTTTGCGCAAAAGTTATGGCATCTACAAAATAGTAGATAGATTTATGGGATTCTTATATATTTTATTGTTTTTACTACTAATGGCGCTCAATCGATCAACGATTTTTAGCGCGATTGCGGAGAACAAATCTGACACTTATGGTGGCCGTACACTATACGGAAAATCGGCCGAACGAGTTTTCGAAAAACGAACACACGGTCGTGAGAGCAAACGATTTTGCCATCATGTAATGACCGAAATTTCATTGATAAATCGTTCAACTGACACAAATTAATCAATTTTTCGTTTGTTTTGTCACATAAGCCCAGTGCAAACTGTTCGGGTGAGAAACACATTAACCTTTCAATTTATCATCCGTTCGGCTGAAGTTTCTATAAACCTTTCCTTCGATTTATCGGCTCAAAAACGGCACAACCAATTTTCAATGTGTGCCCATTAACTGGATGATAAACGAACGAACTGTCCAAATGACAGATTTTCTAATGATTTTCATCTAGTGTATGGCCAGCATTAGAGACACTTTTTGGGGACCAGTAACAGCATTACAGTGACCAGTGCTAAGAAAATGCACTGTAACTGTATAAATAACACTGGCAGGGAAGGGGTTAACAGCTGGGGCAATCAAAAGGTTAAATGTGTCCTAGAGAGGTGCTTACTAACTGTGGTCGGGTGTCACACTGAAGAAAAAGAGCTTGGCTAAAATGGGAGATCGCTTTGTTTCTCCCTGACAGATCAGCGGTTTTGTCTTGTTTACATAGGCAGATGGCTTATCTGTCTCTGCAGAGAACGATCGGCGGGTCGTGGCGGCCGGACCCGCTGATTGGCTCCCACTGTGTCCACTCACAGCAGGATCAATGCTCCGGTGGCGCATGCACAAAACCACATACCTGTACGTGGTTTTGCACAGCTGGGCCGCCCTGCCGCAGTATATATGCGGTGGGGGGATAGGGTTGCCACCTTATCCCTTTAAAACCGAACATATTAATTACACAGGCTCTGTGGCTGATTATGGTGGTAAATAAACTCATTTGGTGCCTCATCTGCATTAACTACTTCAGCTCTGGAAGGATTTGCCCCCTTCCTGACCAGAGCACTTTTTGCGATTCAGCACTGCGTCGCTTTAACTGACAATTGCGCGGTCGTGCGACGCTGTACCCCAAAATTTGCGTCCTTTCTCCCACAAATAGAGCTTTCTTTTGGTGGTATTTGATCACCTCTATGTTTTTTATTTCTTGTGCTATAAGGCTCCATGCACACTGAAGCTGATAAACGACTGTTTATGGTAGTTTCGGGCGTTTTTTTTAACAGCCCATAAACATGTTATCCTATGTGTTCATGCACACAGACGTTTATTATTGTTTAACAGCAGTGGCGTTTATGGGCTGTTATCTGAACACCCTGAATTGGCGTTCAGGAGTCGTTCTTTTGACCACAAAAAAATCTGGACGCCAATAAGTGCTCCTAACCGCCACTAAATGGCCGTTTATCAGTGTCCAGTGCTTTTTGTAGCCAATCTGAGCTAATGAAGTAAAAAAAAAAAAAAGCTCAAAAACGCAGATAAACGCGCACAAATGCTGCTTACAAAATGCTGTGTCTCCTGCCACATAATGCAACACCCAGAGAGTGTCCAGTGTGTCACAGAGTAACAATTTTTTTTTACTTTTTGCTATAATAAAATGTCCAAAAAAAATAAAAAAGCAAATTTACTCATCAGTTTTGGACAATATGTATTCTTCTACATATTTGTGGTTAAAAAAAAAAAAAAAATCACAATCAGCGTATATTGATTGGTTTGCACAAAAATTGCCCCATTTACAAACTATGAGAATTGATTTATGGCGTTTTTACAATTATTTTTTTTTTTTTTTACTAGTAATGGCGGCGAACTGCGATTTTTAGCAGGACTGCAATATTGCGGAAGACAGGTCGGACACTTTTGACACTTTTTTGGGACCAATGACATTTATACAGTGATCAGAGCTAAAAATTGCTACTGATAACTGTGTAAATGTCACTGGCAGGGAAGGGGTTAACTTGCAGGGTGGCAATCAAGGGGTTAAATGTGTTCCCTCACTTTGTGGGGGGCTGGGCTGGCAGGGGCATGACAGATCTAACTGATACCGATCACAGGGCTCAGTAGATCACTGTAGTGCCGCCTGTCAGAACGGAGAACCACTGTGTTTACATCAGCGGTTCCCCGTTCTTCCTCTGTATCAGGCGATTGCGGGTTGCTGGTGGCGGCCACACTCAGGGAGCGTGTGGCACGCTCCGGCCTGCTAGCTGCACCTGCAGGAATTGCCATTTATAGACGGTGATTAGCGCTATGCTGCCACACTGCAGCAGTAAAAAAGCGTTACGCGGTTGGCAAGTGATTAAATCAGCCTCAGAACCTGTGCAATCCATATATGTTCGGGTTTAAAAGGATGAGGTGGCAACTCTAGGTGGTCTGCAACTGGTTAACGCAGTTCTGAAGGCAAAAGGGGGTCCAAGCCAGTACTAGGAAGGTGTAACTAATAGTGGGCAGTGAGTGTGTATATTAGGGGGTGCCTCTGTTGCCTGTGATTGGCTGTCCTCTGTGACAGCTTCCTGGTGGGATAGCTCAGGCGGGTCTGGTGTCACAGAAATAAGTGTCCCCAGTGGAAGATTTTCCCTCACTTCCTGTTCTGGACACAGACAGCACTAATACCCTGACAGCTAGGGTTACTACATCATCCCTTTAATCCAGGACACATAGTAATTACACAGATTCTGTGGCTGATTAAAGTGGTAATTAAACTCACTTGGTGTCTTATCTGCATTAAATCAGCCTCAGAACAACCTGTGTAATTCATATGTGCCCTGGATTAAAGGGATGATGTGACAACCCTACTGACAGGGGTCCCATCCCCCTTAATACTCTGTCCAAATCTTACAAGGTTGTGTCCCTGGTTCTCCTTTATCATGTCACTGGAATCAGGCAAGACACATGTGATTCTAGTATCAGTGTTAGTCCTCTTCCAATATGAAGGAATGAAAGAAGATCACATCCATCGATCACCACATTACCATCATCAGCCGCCCTCCTCCTCTCTATGCCTCCATTCCGTCCTGTACTCATACACACAACCAGTATGGAAACTAGCCCTGCAGACTACAACTCCCAGAAGTCTGTGTAGCCAATCAGTCCGTATCCCAATATCCTTCACTCCCACCGCAACCGCTTATGCTTGTTCCTCAATGCATGCTGGGATTTGTAGTACTAAGCAGATACAGCGGGGCGTACACAGACTGTATCCCGCACCTTCCAACACACACACAGTCCTTACATAGAGAACAATAAGAGAAGCCTGGGAAGGATTGCTATGTACTCACTGTACGCACAATCACTCCCCGCCCACCAACCAGTCGCTGATCTCTTCTCCTTTTCCCTAGACGTGCCCGCCCACCTAATACACACGTGACCGGGCTCTCTAACGCTAGATAATAAAGTGTGCGGTCACCAGGGGAGAGCCAATGGGGCACAGCCTCCCTATACAGGCAACAACACACCTGAATAAAATAGGGCTTGTTCTTTGTTTTATCGCCCATGTAATGCATGATAGCAAGCTGAGGGCTCATGAGGACTAGAAGCTGATTGGTTGCTCAACAAATTCTCCTTATTAAAAGTTTATTTCACTAAGCTCTTTATGGCTATGAGGCTGTCATTTTTAAATCTCATGACTTCTTTTTTAATAATGATCCTTAACCTGTTTTAGGTTTGAATTCAGCCTCATTTCTGATTTGCTGCTCACCTGTTTGTCCAGCTGTTGGTGATGTCATAGTACTAATGTCATGTAACCAGCTAACACATGTCTTATCTGTTGCCTACCTTTCTGCATGTGTCCATTTAGAGGCCGGGCCTCCCTCACCTGTGTGCTTTAGTAGACCCTCCTCAGCTGAGCTCCACCCCAGGCTTTAATTTGTAACAGGATATAATTCTGGCAGTACAAGGCTGCATTGCTGATCAACATTTGTCCGTGTTTGGCTTGTGGCTGTGATTGGCTCCTTCAGTTGCTCTGAGTCTTATCCGTGTGCTGATCCTTGGCTTGTCTGACTATCCCTTCCTGCCTGTTCCCTCGATCTTCGGCTTGTCTTCAGTTTCTCCTGTCTTCTGGTTGCCCTGACCCTTCGCTATTCCTCTGACTATTCTTGCTGTTCCTGTGCTGCTGCTTCCCCTCTACCACTTGGGGCCAGCCGAGCGTGAGCTAGGGGACCGTGGGGGCCATGACTTGAATCCAGTTGCAGCCAAAGCCATCCTCACCACTAGAGGCTCTGGTTAACACCCACTGGCTCTTAGATTCCGCGCCCTGGGGAAACCGATGCACTAGCTCTCTGAGTTTGTGTCTGTGCTCTAGGGGGCCCTCTCCAAGGATCAGCCGGTACTACTTAGCAGCAGTCAGCCATAGGTCCACAACCTTGTGGTGCACTATACTACTTTGGTGCGATTCGCACTCCAGTGGTACCTGTCACCAGACCCCATTGGAGTGGCGAGAGGCAAAAGGCCAAACTTCATGGAAGAAGCCGTTTTCCAGTCCATAAAGTTGCCTGCAGCTCCAGAATCAAGAAATGCTGGGACTGAATGAGAGGAAGTGCCGGGGTGAAGGAACACCAACAGCTCGAGACGCGAAGGTGAGGTTTCTGGGTCCAATACTCCACCTTCCAGACGTATTAGACCCGAGCGTTTCCTGGACGCAGCAAGCAAGTGTCACGAAGGTGACATTTGCCCCCACAGTAAAGGCACAGGCCCAAGGCTCTGCACCTAGCACGCTCCTGAGGAGATAACCTGGTCCGGCCCAGCTGCATGGGTTCCTCAGCTGACAGGGGGTGCTCCATGGACCGCAGAGAGGAGAGCTCAGGCTGACTAAGGACCAGGGGGTGCAGATGTCTTTTTTTCTAGGGTCCTCTCCTGGAAACGAATGTCGATCTGGTTGCACAGGGAGATCACGCCGCCCAGATCAGCGGGAAGGGTGCTACCCGCTAATTCGTTCTTCACGCTGTCGGAGAGACCTTGTAAGAAAGCTGCAACCAAGGCCTCGTTGTTCCAATTCAACTCGCCAGACAGAATCCGAAAATGGAGGGCATACTAGCCCACAGAAAGAGACTGCTTACGGAGGCATAAAAGGCCACTGGCTGCTGAGGAGACACGACCTGGTTCCTCAAAGATGTTTCAAAAGAGTTTTTTAGGAAACTAGACAGGCTAGAAAACACGGGGTCACTCTTCTCCCACAGTGGGGCAGCCCAGGCTAAAGCATCGCCGGACAGGAGAGAAATAATGTAGGCCACCTTCGCCCGATCGGGCAGGACATTTTGAGGCTAAAGCTCAAAATGAATGGTGCACTGGCTGAGGAACCCCCTGCAGGCTTTAGTCTCCAGAGTACCGGCGCGGGGCCGGTAGCTGCAACGGATTGGCTGCTGCGAGTGTAACTGGGACCGATAGGGCCGCAGGCCGTGGTGGGGTTTGCTGGACAGAAAGTCCCAGGGAGGACTGGAGCTGGTCAAAGCGGGACGCCAAATCTTGCAGGAATTGCATCACCTGCGTCTGATTAGACTCTTGTATCTCCAGTCTGCGGACTATGCCCTGCATCGAATCATCTACATTTAGCGGCACATCACCCGAGTCCATGGCTGATCAAACTGTCACAACTCCAATGGGGTCTGGTGACAGCTGTGTACCACTGGAGTGCAAATCGCACCAAAGTAGTGTAGCGCACCACAAGGTTGTGGACCTATAGCTGACTGCTGCTAAGTAGTACCGGCTGATACGGGGAGAGGACCCCCTAGAGCACGGACACTGAAACTCAGGGAGCTAGTGCATTGGTTTCCCCAGGGCGCGGAATCTAAGAGCCAGTGTGTGTTCAGCAGAGCCTCTAGTGGAGAGGATAGATTTGGCTGCAACTGGATCCAGGTCGCGCCCCCCAGGGTCCCCTAGCTCACGCTCGGCTGGCCCCAGGTGGTAGAGGGGAAGCAGCATCATAGGGACAGTAAGAATAGTCAGAGGAATAGCGAAGGGTCAGGGCAACCAGAAGACAGGAGAAACCGAAGACAAGCCGAAGATCAAGGGAACAGGCAGGAAGGGATAGTCAGACAAGCCAAGGATCAGAACACGGTTAAGACTCAAAGCAACCAAAGGAGACAATCACAGACACAAGCCAAACACGGACAAACGTTGAACAGCAATGCAGCCTTATACTGCCAGGATTATATCCTGTTACCAATTGAGGCCTGGGGTGGAGCTCAGCTGAAGGGGTCTACTAAAGCACACAGGTGAGGAGGCCCGGCCTCTAACTGGACACATGCAGCAAAGGTAGGCAACAGATAAGACCTGTGTTAGCTGGTTACATGACAACTGACTGCTGTTGTCATGACAACTGATGACCTGTACAGAGTTCTACACCTGCAGAGGCTCACAACTGCTATTAGCAGAGTGGAGGAAGGATGGCTCGTGTATGTGTGCTGTTACTTCTGGTTCTATTTGCTTCATTGTTTGAAGGAGCATGGTCCTACCACTCCGAGAGTAAGTTAGCTTAAGGATAATTTATATTTTATGTCTATTTAATTTATTTTTCGCTTTTATTTAAAGAGTTGTCTTGTTAGTAAGAAGAGGGACAGTGGGGCTGCCATAATATGCATAACTGACCCTAGCAACACACACACACACACAGACGTAATCTTGCCAGTGTATATTAAATCATATATTAAAGTATTAGTAATCTTAAAATTAAGGTGCACCGATATTAAAATAAATCCCATTAGTACTATATTAGAGGATCTTCACCCTGTAAACAAAAATGTAAGGCTACATTCACACTGGGGGGGGGGGGGGGGGCGCTATGGCGCTGCTATGCAGGCTGGAGCGCGACGCTTTTAACCCCCACAATGGTTTAACCACTTCAGCCCCGGAAGGATTTCCCCCTTTAGGACCAGAGCACTTTTTGCGAATCGGCACTGCATCGCTTTAACTGACAATTGCGCGGTCATGTGACGTTGCACCCAAACAAAATTTGCTTCCTTTTTTTCCCACAAATAGAGCTTTCTTTTGGTGGTATTTCTGTGTCATTTCTGATCACCGCTATAATCAAAAGAAGAGCGACAATTTTTTTTAAAAAAACAATATTTCTTATATTTTGCTAAAATACAAATCTGAAAAAAAAAATATAAAAAAACATTTTTTTTCATCGGTTTTGGTCGATTTATATTCTTCCTCATATTTTTGGTAAAAAAAAAATCGCAATCGACGTTTATTAATTGGTTTGCACAAAAGTTGCCGTGTTTACAAATGATGAGAATTAATTTATGGGGTTTTAATTTTTTTAAATATTTTACTAGTAATGGCAGCGATCTGCGATTTTTAGCAGTACTGTGATATTGTGTCGGACCATTTTGACACTTTTTTGGGACCATTGACATTTATACAGTGATCAGTGCTATGAAAATGCACGGATTACTGTGTAAATGCCATTGGCAGTGAAGGGGTTAACCTGGAGAGGTCGCTCTAAGGGTTAACTGTGTTCTAACTGTATGGGGGCTGGGCTGGCAGGGGGAAGGGAGTGATCACGGCTTCCACATACAGAAAGTCTGTGATCACATCCCTTCCCCCTCTGTCAGAACGGAGATCCGTGTTTATATACACGGACCCAATGATGTATCTTGGCCTAGGCCGACAAGGCCCAGGCCTAGGGCGGCACTTTGCAGGGGGGCAGCACAAAAAGTGTCCTCGCCGGCTTGTGCTCTTAGTGTAGCGCCAGTCTTATGGAGCGGACTGGGCCAGGAGGCAAATCGGTCTGGCAGCCCCCTAAAGCAACTGGGCAGGGTCGCCATCAGGGGGGACAGCCCATACATATGTAGGGGACCCGGGCATCCTGAGGGGCCCAGGCGACGGACCCCAACCAATGAGGTGTTGTGCTACCCCATAGCCAAACAGGAAGTGTGAGTAAATCTCTGCAAATTAAGGGAATCCACCACCCCCCCCCCCCCCAAAGTCCTAAGAACTAGTGTCTCCACTAGAAAATGTCAAGGTGGGTCCTAAATAGGAAGGGGTGTGGCCTTGACAGGAAGGGGTGGCTCATTTTTAAATTAGGGGGTTCACGAGTTTAGTCAGGCCTAGGGCAGCACAAAACCTAAATACACTGCTGCACGGACCTACGTTCTTTCACTGCGGGGGAGCCATCACAGGTAGCCGGCGGAGATTGAGTCCGCCCCCCTACTCGCTCCTCGACCCCCCCCCCCCCAGAACACAGCGCGCGTGCTCACAATACTCGTTATCACAGTCGCCGTCAGGTGACAGCGTTTTACGATAACAAACCACTTTGCCGCCGTCAAGCCACGGCGGGCGGTCAGCAAGTGGTTAAAACGGGGTTGAAAGTGCTGCGCTTCCGAGGCGGTGTGCAGTCGCTTCGGAAGCGCCTGCCATTGATTTCAATGGCAGTGGCGGTGGAGGAATGGTGGATTCACTGCACCGCCCCAAAGATGCTGCTTGCTGGACTTTTTGTAACGTCCTGCTAGCGCACTGCCCCAGTATGAAAGCACTTCAGCTTTCACATTGGGGGGGATATTTGAGGCGTTGTAACTACTGACCACCTCCAGACCAGGTCTTTTCTGGCAGTTTTTGTTTATAAGTAACTATCAGTTTTTTTTTCTACAAAATTACTTAGAGCCCCCAAACATTATATGTTTTTTTTTTTTTAAAGCAGAGGCCCTAGAGAATAAATTAGTGGGTTTGCCTTTTATGCCACACAGTATTTGCATGGAGGTTTTTCAAACGCAATTTTTTGTGAAAAAATACACTTTTTTTCATTTAAATGCAAAAAAACGCAATGCATAACCCAGTTTTTTGTAAAATGTAAAGATGATGTTAGACTAAGGTAATAGATACCAAATATGTCAAGCTTTAAAATTGCGCATGCCCATGCAACGGCAACAATTGTAAATTTTACTACCTATATGAGCCGGTTTAAAAGCCTTTACAGGTTACCACTTTAGATTTACAGAGGAGGTCTAGTGCCAGAATTACTGCCCATGATCGGGCGTTCGTGGTGAAACCTCATATGGGACGATCGCTGTTTACGTGTGTGACGCACGTTCGCTTTTGCACACAATGACAGGTGCACTTTAATCCTTAATTTAATTATTAATTTGTTTTTTCATTTTTACACTGTTGCTTTATTTTTTTTGATCGCCTTTATTGCTGTTGTAAGATACGTAAACATCCTTGTGACAGCAATAGGCATTGACATGTTAGCATGTGCAAGCCGCGCTGCACCCCATGAATGGTCCTGCAGTCTCCTGGGATCTGTGATGTGTCCCAAGAGGCTGCAGGGAAGGGGGGGGGGCAACAGATCGCACTGTCAAAATCAAGTACCCACTCCCCCAAAAATAAAACATTCCAAATCTGGGAGAGGAGGGGGAGGTGAAGTTTTGCTCTAAATAGGATTTATTTATAGTGCATAATTAGTCCATAATGATATGTGCTGTCTTGATTCAAATCATATACATACACTAAAGCCTCGTACACACGGTTCTATTGTCGTACAACCGTGCTTCTGATTTTTGTCAAAAGCGAGTGTCCATGATTTTGTAAAGTGTACTGACTATACGAAAATTGATGTTCGACAAAGACGAACATAGTGCCATACTACGAGCGTATAAAGAGGACGTTCATTTTTGGTGCGTCACCCTTTGGGCCGCCGTTTCCACTAATATCCCTATAAAAAAGACATTAAAAAGATGATAATCTGCACTGCATTTCGTAATTTCAATTGCCGCGTCACGAATGTTAATTCTGGATTACGATCGCCAGTTTACACGACCAAACTCTTCCGGGTCGTTCCTTGATTTCGAACATGCGGTTTGTACTTTCGACTATTGTGTGTCGATTTCTGTACACACCATCCGAAAATCGGATGTGGCGTTGTTGACAGACAGAAATTTACTAGTCTGCACATCCAGCTTTTGTCTGACGAAAAAAGCAAATTGGCTGTTGAAAGGAGCATACTAACAGTAAGAATTTCAGACGACAGGCTGTCGAATGAAAATTCCCATCCGAATTTCCCATTGTGAGTATGGGACCTTAGGGGACATTACGCACGAATGTGACAAGCTACATGATTAGGGATTACAGGGATAGATAGATAGATAGATAGATAGATAGATAGATAGAGGTTTTTATATTTATTTATATATATATATATATATATATATATATATACACACACACATATATATACATTCTCTGCAGTGGCTATATTTGGGAAATAACTGGAAGTTAGGATGCTGAGAGTTGTGGTGGGTAATGCTGGGGATTGTGTCATACTCACTCCTACCTACAATAGAAAAAGGAGACGTTGTGTGGAAATCTTTGTATGGGGATTGAAGTGTTTATCAGGAATGGGCTCGGGCGTGTTCGGAACCGAACGTGTCCGATCCCGCCAGGAAGTTTGCACTTCGCCACACTAATCACAGGAAGATGCCTGTGATTAGCGCAGCGCAGTGCAAACTTCCTGGAGGTTCAGACACATGCAGTTCCGAACACGCCCGAGCCCATCCTTTGTGTTTATATAGTAAAGTGAGACTCTTAAGAAAACCACACCCCTTAATCAAACTGACCACACCCCTTATTTCAATTAACCACATGCCCTATTACTTACCAATGGTAAGCTTCTCTCTAGGCTGACATCTCTGCAACTAAAATGCAACACACAATTTGTGGACGTGAAGCCTAGGTTCACATTGATCCGATTTGGCATGCGATTTGACATGTCAAATCGCATGTCAAATCGGTGGCTATTGCCGGCAATAGCACCTTCCAAATCGGTGTGACAACAACTTTGCGGCACTGCATCGATTCTCAAAAGTAGTTTCTATACTATTTTGGCAACTTTGGGTGCGATTTCAATAGACATCTGTGCATGAACCCGCACAGATGTCTGTCATATCGCCCCTGAAGTCGGACTGCATTTCCGGGTTGCAATTCGCACGATTTATAAACTGCAGCAATGTGAACCTAGGCCAAAGCTCCATCACACAGACGTATCTCTTTACGTATGATTTAGTTTAGTTTAAGAAGTGTGTTGATTCACTGTTAGAGCTGGTTGCATAGAGGAATAGGAGTTACTAGTTTATGTGGCCTTGCAGCTCTGTGGACATGAGTTCACTTACCTCAATGAACACTATTTGAACACAGTTTGCAATAAAAAAGAATCAGTCAGGCTTTAGTATGATTGCTGTTTTAGAATCTGAAATTCACATTAAATGAGATCTTCACTGCATCTGAGCACCACAAACCAAACTCCCTCATCCATCCGTATCTCTATGCTTTATTTTGTTGAACAATCACTTTAAAAAACCCTAGCATTTCTGGCCATGGCCATCTTGAGTAAGGGCAAATGATTCTCGTAGCATTTACTTCCTGGAATCCATCTCCCCCTAGCTCAAGTTTGCATCCAGGAGAGTGTGCTTCGCTGAGAAAACCCCTCCTCCTCTCCTCCCCTCCCAAAGACTCCTGGGATGTATGATGTCTTTTGCCTAGGCAAGAAACCAGGAAGTAACAAAAAAAAAAAAGTTTAAAACAAGTAAATATGATATGCTTTCCTATCTATTTACTAATGCTAGCAGCATGAGGATTAAAAATGATCGATTGGGAGAGTGAAGTTCCAATCCAGTATTCACTGTAAAAAGCTGTGCAATGTATCCGTACTGTTTAAATTGATACAAATTCACAATATTAGTACATATAATAAGTTAAATTTACCCCTTTCATGTTTAGAAATAATAAAATAAATACGAAAGTTAGTCGTTATTTAAATAGCTGGACATAATTTCTTCCAGATTAATTATAAGTTACAGTTCTTAAAAAAAAAAAATCTGTATTTCATAGCTGTATATTTTTTCTGTTTCAATATTTTATTGGTGTTTTCATTAGTGTTGAGCGAACCCGGACTGTAACGTTCGGGTCTGTACCGAACTTTAGGGTGTCCGTGGCACGGACCCGGACCCGGACATTTCAAAAATCGTTCGGGTTCGGTCCGGTGTTCTGCTATTTTACTCCACGTGTTGAGAAGCTGCAGGGCAGCCAATCAACAAGCGTTTCACTGGTTTGCCCTTAGAAGCCATCACAGCCATGCCTACTAATGGCATGGCTGTGATTGGCCGGTGCATCATGTGACCCAGCCTCTTTATAAGCTGGAGTCACAGTGCTGCAGTCACATGCTCCTTGGGTTAGTGTAGGGAGAGGTAGCTGACGGCGTGAGGGACAGATTTGAGCCATTTTAAGACCTGATCCTGCATCCTGAGATAGATTACTTTACTACTGCTGTCTGTGCTGTTGCTCTGAGGACAGATAGCAGAAATTAGAGATTTCACATACCGCTGCTTTGAGTTGCAGATCAAGAAAAAAAAATTCTTGACATTGAATATTAAT
>BLSH010433520.1:54657-73932 GCA_018402905.1 Glandirana rugosa | reverse complement strand
AATAAAGTATGTTCTATGATGTTTCGGTCATTCTCGTTTACCGAACTCCGAAGGGGACCGACGACAGTCCTGTTACCGACTGTAATCTCGTCTCCTCCTTCCCTCCTTCTCGTCGATGTTCAGACATCCTGTGTCTCGAACAATCTTCACAACCTCGACTAGTTTTCCCCTCCAAGAAATACAACTTGTCACCCCCGTTCTTCCCCGTTGTTTTCATAGGACTCATAAAGATACAATCAATAAGTGAAACGGCACACATAGAGACATCTCCCATCCCTTGGATAATAGGAATCAATGAGGTAGAACAAACACATTTACAACGAAATTGGCGAACCTCACAGTGGCTCTGTATCGCGGCCGCCGTCGTATGACGGCGATTCGCGTTACAGAGCCACTCTGTCGCCGTCAATTGCCGATCAGCCGTCGGCAAGCGGTTAAAGCAACATTTACACAAACAAGATGGAGTAACTAAGGATAATAGGTTCCCTACCCTCTACAGAGATACACACGGCAAAGTGAATAACTAACATAGAAATACTCAGGATACTTTTGTTGCCCCTTCTTGCCCCCACTGTTCAACATAAAGAACCTCCCCTTTTGATCAGCTCCAACACTTCTAACAAGCTCTGTGTCCTACAGACTTGTAGCTGCTCTTCCTCCCTTCCTCCTCTGCTCTAATGTCAGCCATTGTCCTGACAGCAGCCAGGGGAAGCCTCAAGCCATTTGCTCTTACTGGCTTTGTAGTATCTTGTATGAAATAAGGGCCAGAGAAGAAAGTCTAAGAATGTTCTCTAGAATGCTTAGGGAATTGTTGGAGATGATAACATAAAAAAGATATTATCTGCTCAGATTCTGGTATTTACTATTTTTGTGAATATTATAGACTAATATTTTTTTCTTCTTCTAATCCATTACAGGGAGACAGTGGAGGACCACTCATGTGCTTGGATAAAACAACTTTAAAGTACTTTGTAGTTGGTGTCACGAGCTGGGGTTCTGGTTGCGCCCGCAAGCAACGTCCGGGTGTCTATGCCAGTACCCAGCATTTTCTGAAGTGGATTTCTGCTAAATTAATGTGGTGCAAAGCAATTGCACAGAAGTTATTTAAATAAAATGTAAGCCTTTACAATCACTTTAAAGGATTCAGTTCAGCAGATTAAGCTGTATTCACACATCTTGGATGTGGAAGCCAGCTGTGACTTCCTGCTGTTTCACAGTGGCTCTCTATTGCACAAACAAGTTTACGCTGCACTTTCACACTGCTCCCGCAGCCTCCTGGGACACAAAACGTATCTCAAGAGGTTGAGGGTGGACAGGGGGGCCAAGTTTCTGCAATTCTCACCTAGATGAGAATTGCGGAAGTGAGAGCATGTGCCAGTCAGAAAAAGGTACCCACTCCCAGAAAAAAAAAAATAACGGAAATTTCACTTTTAGGCCTCATACACACGGACGTTTCTAAAAAAATAAACAAATCGGGCCCGACGTCAAGGAAAAAAAGTTGGCGTTTTTCGGCGTTATGCATCGGCGTTTTTGAGCGTTAGTGAGCGTCGGCGTCAATAGGGGTTTCTTTTAAAAAAATCATCCCTCTGCTATTTTTCAACCTAAAAACGTTGGCGTCAAAAAACGCCGGAAAACGCCGGTATAATAATAGGTGGCGTTTGTTGGCATTTGTTGGCATATTGTGGCGTCGGCGTCAAAAAATGCCAAAACATTACAGCCTCAGAACGCGATGGCTGTGGGTTCTAGTTTCATCTCACTAACGCCGACGTCATCTACAGCTCAAAAACGCCAACGTTTTTATGGGGCCATTGACTAACATGGAGAGCTGCAAAAATCGCCAGAAAACTCCGGCGTCAAAAAACGTCCGTGTGTATGAGGCCTAAAGGTCAACAGAGGACAGGGGGGTACTCTTTACGTCTAGAAGAAAAAAGATTTCATCTACAAATACGGAAAGGCTTCGTCACAGTAAGAGATGTGAAAATGTGGAGTAGACTCCCTCCAGAGTTGGTTCGGGCCAACTTAGCAGATTGCTTTAAAAAAGGCCTGGATTCTTTCCTAAATGTACATAATATAACTAGATACTAATATTTATAGGTAAAGTTGAACCAGGGAAAATCTGATTGCCTCTCGAGGGATCAGGAAGGAATTTTTTTCTCCTGCTGTAGCAAATTGGATCATGCTTTGCTGGGGTTATTTGCCTTCCTCTGGATCAACTGTGGGTAAAGAATTGTATGACTTTTTATTTTTTGTTATTGGTTGAACTAGATGGACTTGTGTCTTTTTTCAACCTGACTGACTATTTCTGCTGCCCAACCCAATTCGGTGTGTACAGGTGTGGGGGCTGAGTGTGTACCGGTGTGAGGGGGGCTGAGTGTGGAGAGGTGTTGGGGGGCTGAGTGCATACGGGTGTAAGGGGTGGCTGAGTGCGTACAAGTGCAGGGGGTGGCTGTGTACGTACAGGTGTGAGGGGGCAGTGTGTTTTCAGGTGTGGGGGGGCTGTGTGTACAGGTGTGAGGGGGCAGATTATGTACAGGTGTGGGGAGAGCTATATAGGGATGTGTGTTTGCTGAATATATGGGGATGTCTCTTTGGTGGATGGGGATGTCTCTTTGGTGGATTGGGATGTCTCTTTGCTGAAAATACTGTATTTTCTTTTGTTTTGGAGTTTTGTTTTCTTAGATCTGTTAGGGGAGGATAGATTGAGAGGGGGGAAGCATTGAAAAGGTAGTGCAGTTAGTGTTAATGTAGGGTCCTTGTCGTGGTGGCAGGCTTTATATTTTTTGGACAAAATATAACTCCTTCGTGTTATATCTTGAAAGCATTGATGACTTGGAATACACTTTTCAATTTCATATATTCAGTTGTAAGAGTGCTAAAAGTGGGTGCACTGAAGGACTTGGTGGTGTGGCCAGTGAGCGAACTCGATGGGATGGCCGGTGGGTGGGCCCTGGGGGTGCTTGGTAGTCAGGTCCGGGGGGCCCCGGGCCTAAAAGCTGCATAAGGGGCCCAAATTTTCTGATGGCTGCTCTGAATGCGGGTGCATTCGCATTTGCGCGTGAGCACGAGGGACAGGGGTGCTTACATTTGTTTTTTTATTGTATTATTTATTTATTTTTTAATTTTGACACGGTCTCAATTTTCAATCACAAATTTTTGTGAAAAAAATACACCTTAATGCATTTTAGTGCACATGAATACAATACCCAATTGTTTGGTAAATGATAAAAGATAATATTACGCCAAATATCAAACATGTCATGCTTTAAAATTGCGCACACCCATGGAATGGTGATAAACTACAGTACTTAGAAATGTCCATAGGCAATGCTTTAAAACCTTTACAGGTTACCAGTTTAGAGTTACCTAGGAGGTCTGGAGCTGAAATTATTTTTCTCACTCTAACATTTACTGCAATACCTCACATGTGGTGTGATCACTGTTTGCATACATGCACAGGACCTAATGTATTAGCGCGCGAGCACAGGAGATGGGGGAGCTTATTTTTTTAAATTGTATTATATGTTTTATTTTGAATTATCTTTTGACACTGTCTCTTTAAATTATTTTTTGTATCTACTTTATTGCTGTCACAAGAGAAAAACAACATCACTAGTGATAGCATGGGCAGCGATCGGTACTTTTTACTGGAAGATCTAGGATATATTATAATGCAGATCTCTCTGAATAGGCTGAAATCGCACTGCACCTGGATCGCATTGCTGTGCATTCCTGTGCAATTATTGGTGTGAGCCGGCCCTTAATATTTTAAAATACTCGCAACTCAGAATACAGATGTAACTTTTTTTGGTACTGATTCATCTATAATGAAGGGAGAAAATGTCACAAAAAGTCTCTTACAGCAGATTGTAACCCTTTCCTTGCAATTAACAAATGCTAGTCATAACTAAATATTATGGAATTGTAATCAATAATCTGCTGTTCTGTAAATAAAAAGTACAGAGACTTGGGAATATGTTGGCTAGATATTCCCAGCCTCACCTACTGTTGGTTTCTTAGGCAAGCCATAGACGGTTCAAATCTTGCTGAACTGGCCGAGATTCAAACCATGTACAGGCAGGCTGAATGTACCAAGTTGATCGATCAACTTGGGTACAACTAGCCTGCTGGATTACTTGCTATTATTGCTAGCGGCTACTATAGCCCCTAGCAATAATCACTGTCTTTTCCCGACGGGGACAGCTTCCCCCACCCCTCTGCCAGGAGAAAATTAAGCTTTTCCCATCTTTTTTGGTGAGAGTTAAGGAAGGCCATAGACTATGCAAATTTATTTATTTAACAATATCTCGGCAGGAGGTATTCCCCTGTAAGCACTGTCTGTTTTGATGGGGAAATCATGCAAATTTCAGGTTGGAGGAAAGACATTTGGGGCGCAGTGGGTAGCACTTTCGCCTAGCAGTAAAAGGGTCGCTGGTTCGAATCCCAACCACGATACTACCTGCCTGGAGTTTGCATGTTCTCCTTGTGCCTGCGTGGGATTCCACCGGGTACTCCGGTTTCCTCCCACAATCCAAAGACATGCTGGTAGGTTAATTGATTCCTGTCTAAATTGGCCCTAGTATGTATGAATGTGAGCTAGAGACCTTAGATTGTAAGCTCCTTGAGAGTAGGGATTGATGTGAATGTACATTGTATATGTAAAGCGCTGGGTAAATTGACGGCGCTATATAAGTACCTGAAATAAATAAATTTGCATCATCTATGGCCTGCCTTATTATCTCTCGCCAAAAAATATGGGAGAAGCTTGTAGGATCTACATAAAATAAACTGACTCGACCTTGAGAATTAGGCACAGCTGCCTAATAGATAGAATTAGAAGGTGGGGGAGCGTGGCCAAGAGCGGCATGTGCAAAGACATGTCTCACAGTGCTCCCGTCCATAATCCTGCTTTGATCCTGCTCCCAGCCTTAGGAACCATCGGATTTCGGTCTCCCACCCTGCTGTGCCCTTCTCTGCTACACCCGGTTCAGCCACTGACGAGTCTGGGCGACATGATGATCCGCAAACAGATGGAGGACAGGACACAGGAGGACAGCCTGATTTCCAAGATGGCGCCGCAGCCTCCTCCTCCCAGCACACAGGAGGCACAGTCAAGCTGAAGGAAGCGGCTAAGCTCCCTAAGACCCCTAAAACAAATGGGAAAGACCCCCCCAGGGACATGTTATATTACGCCCAAAAGCTGCCTGGGGTGGCGGTGCTGAGCTGTGTAGAGGACATGGCGGCCACCCTAGCTATATTTCACACAGAGCCAGAGGCTGAGCAGCTTTCACAGGGCCTCACTAAGGAACAGCTTCTCACTGACATGGAGGGGAGTGAGGGGGAAGAAGAGGCAGAACAACCCACCCTGACTGAAATTCTCAGAGCGGTACATAAATGCCCAGCATCTGTGCACACTCTCCAGGATCATTTTGGGGGCCTAAAGGAGGAAGTGGGGTTAATTTGCCATGACTTACAAAAAAAACTAGGGAGCGCACTATGGCCGCAGAGGGTCACATTAGCGACATAGAGGATAAACTGACCCTGCTTATAAGAGATACCCAGATTACAGACTTGCCAGGGCGAACAAACTTAAATCTGATGATATTGAAAACCGTCTGCGGCGGCATAATATTCGGATTGTGGAGCTCCCGGAGAAAACGGAGGGGAGAGGCCCCACTGAGTTTGTGGAAAAATGGCTGCTTGAGGTATTTGGGAGAGAGGTGTTTATCCCACTGTACTTGGTTGAATGGGCACACAGAGTCCTGCCCAGACCTCTTCCGTCGGCTCATCCACCCCGCACCCTCTTAGCCAGACTAATTAACTACAAGGACAAGAAAATTGTGCTTCGCGGAGCAAGGGAATGGCGTAACATACAGTTCAATGGGGCTTGCATCTCCTTCTACCCTGTCTACTCAGCAGAGACAGATTTGCTGATGTGAAAAAAAAGGCTCCAACAACTTCAAGCTTTCTATGCCATGCTGTTCCCAGCGAGGCTCCGCATAACAGCTAGAGGTCAAGCACATTTTTTTGAATTGGCTGCAGATGCCTCCTCATGGTTAGACGCCAACGAAAATGTTTTTCACCATGCCAGGAGGGCGGTAGCAGAGGAGGACTGACACTACATCCCACCTGATTTGGTAGCGAAGTGAGTAGGAAACGAATGACTTACCGTTACTTTACTTGATTATCCCGACAGGAGAAAGAGATAATCTCCCTCAAGAGTGCTGCGAGCAAGTGAGTCTGATAGAAAATATTAGTGTTTTTCTACTATTTTGGACATCTTCAAGTTCACACAAAGGACCTAGTTGATATCTATTGTGAATTAAAGTTGGGCTGACTAGGGCAAACCTATGTTTCTTTTCTTTATTCAGTTAACTGTTTTTTTCTGTGGTTTCATCCCATCTACTTGCTGGCCCGTTCGGTCAGTAATGGCTGGCCACCGATTACATTTTCCTCTACGAGAAGATGATTTGCTTTTCTGTTCGATCACAATGTCGCTATGATTCCAGGACTTTTGCCTTCAGCTCATGCCAAAGGGAGTTAAAGGTATGGCTGAGAGGTGCCACCTGTGCACTGCACCACGCTCAATATGCTGTTTGACAACAGGTCTGCTATGCTCAGCTGAGCAGGATTTCACATCACACCGGGCGCACATGGCTTGGGCTACTTTGTACCCTACATTTACCGAATTACTGTATCTAAATGAACACTGTCCCTTTATTATCTTGGAACATTAGGGGCCTCCAGAACCCTCTTAAAGTGGAGTTCCACCCAAAAGTGGAACTTCCACTTTAAGCACTCCTCACCCCCTTACGTGCCACATTTTGGCATGTAATTGTTTTGGGGGGGGTGTCCCTCTTTCTCCTTCCATCTCTGGGCCACCTAGGCGACTCCTCCTCTCCTCCTAAGCGGCCCCTCCCTCTTGACAATCTTCCAGAAGATTCCAGAAGATTGCCTGACCACTAGGATCACACAGTGCGACTCATGCATGCGCAGTGCGCGCCTGGCATGAAGCTGAAAGCTATTACTGCCGGGCCCCCACAGTAGTAATGTCAGCGCCGAGGAGGGGAGGGGGGAGACGAGCGAGGCTGTTAAAAGTCAGTAGCTACACTTTTTGTAGCTGCTGACTTTTAACAAACTTTCAAACGCGTGTGGAACGGTGGAACTCCACCTGAAGCGCACCATGGTGTCCACTATGGTAAACCAAAGAGAAAATCGCTGCATCAGGTGTAATGGCTCACACACTAGTTGGAAGCTCTGGAGTGCCTGCTGCGGCTCGCCCCGCGTGAATCCACCAATAGAAGAAAGAAGCGGCACATCCAGATTATTTCTACGCTTTATTCGGGTCAAGGGCACCACAAATACCAGCAAGCAGTCCGTAGACGCGTTTCACACACCAGTCACGTGCTTAATCATTACAATGACTACAAGTCTCAGGGAAACCTATATACCTGCCACATGGCCACCACACCCTCAAAGGGGCGGAGCCAGGCCACGAAGCAGGCAAACAGGTGTACACCTTGATCAGAGGAGGGTGTGTACCTGATCAGCAGCATTGGGGAAAGAAAAAATATACACTTCTATATCCAGACAAAATACACTTATATATCCAGAAAAATTATGCTGTCCGACATACACCAACCAATATCAGGTGGTCAACATGACCATCCCCCATCAGTTGCAAGGCAGGCATACATGCCAATCTGAATGAAGTCCACACAGTGCTACTGATAAAAACCTATTAATGACAAACAGACATAGAGACAAGTGCAACAATGTGTGAACTTCAGGGTCCGACAGACCCCAAGCAAATACACAAAACACTGTTACATATGCATCTCATTTGCAGGTATTGAATATAAATGCAAGACAATTTGTGCCACATATATTATCAAAACATGAGTACAAAAACCAATGCACAACTAAAAAACAACACAAAAACAAAAAAAAAATAGTTAAAAACAATGCAACATCTCCGTAGGCGTTAGCCCCTGTACGATCACACACGATCAGACTATACAGATAGGAGCTTATAGGCATGTAAGCATGAAAACACAGGGGGAGCAGATAGAAACTAATCTTAGCCCCTCTTGTGTATGTACATCTTATCCGGCCCTGATGTTCCTCTCTCTGGCTGGTAGAGTGGTTCCTTTTGGATGTCCCCTCTGTGCTGGTGCACATCTAGTTGCACTGTGCCCAGGGGATATATGTGGGATCTATTTATGTTTAGTGATGGGTACACTTAAGGTCCCCCATGATCCCCGCTCTTTGTTGCATACAGTCAGGTCCATAAATATTGGGACATTGACACAATTCTAATCTTTTTGGCTCTATACACCACCACAATGGATATGAAATGAAACAAGCAAGATGTGCTTTAACTGCAGAATTTCAGATTTAATTTGAGGGTATTTACATCCAAATCAGGTGAACGGCATAAGAATTACAACAGTTTGTATATGTGCCTCCCACTTTTTAATGGACCAAAAATAATGGGACAGATTAACAATCATAAATCAAACTTTCACTTTTTAATACTTTGCAGTCAATTACAGCCTGAAGTCTGGAATGCCTAGACATCACCAGACGCTGGGTTTCATCCCTGGCGATGCTCTGCCAGGCCTCTACTGCAACTGTTTTCAGTTCCTGCTTGTTCTTGGGGCATTTTCCCTTCAGTTTTGTCTTCAGCAAGTGAAATGCATGCTCAATCGGATTCAGGTCAGGTGATTAACTTGGCCATTGCATAACATTCCACTTCTTTCCATTAAAAAACACTTTGGTTGCTTTTGCAGTATGCTTGGGGTCATTGTCCATCTGCACTGTGAAGCGCGTCCAATGAGTTCAGAAGCATTTGGCTGAATATGAGCAGATAATATTGCCCGAAACACTTCAGAATTCATCCTGCTGCTTTTGTCAGCAGTCACATCATCAATAAATACAAGAGAACCAGTTCCATTGGCAGCCATACATGCCCATGCCATGACACTACCACCACCATGCTTCATGGATGAGGTGGTATGCTTTGGATTATGAGAAGCTCCTTTCCTTCTCCATACTCTTCTCTTTCCATCACTCTGGTACAAGTTGATCTTGGTCTCATCTGTCCATAGGATGTTGTTCCAGAACTGTGAAGGCTTTTTTAGATGTTGTTTGGCAAACTCTAATCTGACCTTCCTGTTTTTGAGGCTCACTAATTGTTTACATCTTGTGGTGAACCCTCTGTATTCACTCTGGTGAAGTCTTCCCTTGATTGCTGACTTTGACATACATACACCTACCTCCTGGAGAGTGTTCTTGATCTGACCAACTGTTGTGAAGGGTGTTTTCTTCACCAGGGAAAGAATTCTTTGGTCATCCACCACAGTTGTTTTCTGTGGTCTTCCGGGTCTTTTGGTGTTGCTGAGCTCTCCTGTGCATTCCTTCTTTTTAAGGATGTTCCAAACAGTTGATTTGGCCACACCTAATGTTTTTGCTATCTCTCTGATGGGTTTGTTTTGTTTTTTCAGCCTAATGATGGCTTGCTTTACTGATAGTGACAGCTCTTTGGATCTCATATTGAGAGTTGACAGCAGCAGATTCCAACTGCAAATAGCACACTTGAAATTAACTCTGCACCTTTTATCTGCTCCTTGTAAATGGGATAATGAGGGAATAACACACACCTGGCCATGGAACAGCTAAACAACCAATTGTCCCATTACTTTTGGTCCCTTAAAAAGTGTGAGACACATATACAAACTGTTGTAATTCCTACAACGTTCATCTGATTTGGATGTAACTACCCCCAAATTAAAGCTGAAAGTCTGCAGTTAAAGCACATCTTGTTCGTTTCATTTCAAATCCATTGTGGTGGTGTACAGAGCCAAAAAGATTAGAATTGTGTCAATGTCCCAATATTTATGGACCTGACTGTATATGTCTATACACAAATGGGTCCCCTATCCTAGTGTCCCCCCCTTATATGTGGTGTATTGGGGACATTCAATTTACTTAACTATAGCATATGATGTGTGCTATGGTTTGCTCCCCCCTGAAAAAGCATTAGTGGTTGAGGGGACAGGATTGATATGGTCCATTTTGTTTGAGTATCTAAGTCTAATTCACCCTATTTACCACTATAGGGATCATAGATGGGCCGACCAAATTGGGATCGGCAGACCAGAGTGGTATTTGGCTTTGTGGGGTCTGCTGGCCTCATGGTAACACTAGGTAGGTGCTGTTGGGTGGCCTTTGATCTTGGGGTATACCCGGGCTGGGGTTTTTCAGGTCCCACCTACCCTACCATTCCACCGCCATGAAAAGCCATAGATGGGCTGACCGAACTGGGATCGGCGGAGATAAGCGGGGCTTGGCTGGGTATGGGATGAGGGATCTCTCTGTCAAAGGTCTTTCCATTTGCCTTAGGTGTCTTAGGATATATGTCTGCTCCCATAACCCTTCTTTTGGAGGGGCTAAGACTTGTTTCTATCCGCTCCCCCTGTGCTTACATGCCTATAAGCTCCTATCTGTATAGTCTGATCGTGTGTGATCGTACAGGGGCCAACGCCTACGGAGATGTTGCATTGTTTTTAACTATTTTGTTTTTGTTTTTTTTGTTGTGCATTGGTTTTTGTACTCATGTTTTGATAATATATGTGGCACAAATTGTCTTGCATTTATATTGAATACCTGCAAATGAGTTGTATATGTAACAGTGTTTTGTGTATTTGTCTGGGGTCTGTCAGACCCTGAAGTTCACACATTGTTGCACTTGTCTCTATGTCTGTTTGTCATAAATAGGTTTTTATCAGTAGCACTGTGTGGACTTCATTCATATTGGGATGTGTGCCTGCATTACAGCTGATGGGGGATGGTCATGTCGACCACTTGATATTACAGGTTTACCTACCAGGTTTGACACTTTTATTAATTTGGCACCTTTATTAAATGGTTGGAATGTTAGTTTATGTAGTATGTGGACACACACAGGAAGTGACGTAACTCTGATTGGACGTTGCCATACTCCAATTACTTTTGAGGTTGTAATACTCCGTAAACCACTGGGTGTCTGACCAATGAGCATACATCTGGTTCAGACTGAGATGGAGGCTTGGAACTCACTCTGAGGCTGACATTGGGCGGAGCCCATGTGGTTTCCTAATTATGGGATATATCTAAAATCTATTTATATAGCGCAGTGGGGGAAGCCGGCTTACACCACTGTAGAAGTCTTATTAGACGAAACGCGTCGGATGACGTGAGCCTGCTTTTTACCATTGCGTCATCTTTTATCGTATCTGTGGAATTCCATTTTGAACATTTTTATTATGGAGCATGTGCAAGTTTTAAAATAAAATACCCATTGGTTAAAGGATATCATGCCTTTTTGTTTCTGCTGAGGTGATATGAGGTTATCCTGTAAAGCTTACTCATAACCGAAGGGTATTGATGTGGAGGTCCCTATCCCTATATGACCGGGTTGTGGAAGGTATAGCTCGATTGTGTCCTCCGGAGGAGGAGCTGCCACCCAAGGAACTCTGACTGGAGTCCATGTGATTTGCCCTGGTGGAGATACATGCGGTATATCCGGTTTCATCTGGTAAGAGTATCTTGTATTACCCCTGGTGACGGTGACACTATATGTGGGGGATAACTTGAAGTTTATCATCCCCCTGTTCCACCTGGTTGACATCCCTGGTTTCTGGAATATCTTATCATCTGAATGAATATCACCTGATGGAATAGAGGAATCTCTTGTGGTGTTAAACTATGAATGCATACCAATGAGGAGATCTTTACTCACTGGAAATATAGACTCTTATGTTTAGCCATTAAATTTAAGGGTTATACTCACCTAATTTGAAGGACTTATGTATGTGATGGTTTTTATACACATATGAATTTCCCCCACTAACTTGTGGGAATATTTATTCATTTTTTACAGCGCTGCACTGTTTTGTTTGTGACCACTTGATATTGGTTGGTGTATGTCGGAACAGAATCGTTTTTCTGGATATATAAGTGTATTTTGTCTGGAAATAGAAATGTATATTTTTTCTTTCCCCAATGCTGCTGATCAGGTACACACCCTCCTCTGATCAAGGTGTACACCTGTTTGCCTGCTTCGTGAACTGGCTCCACCCCTTTGAGGGTGTGGTGGCCATGCGGCAGGTATATAGGTTTCACTGAGACTTGTAGTCATTGTAATGATTAACCACTTGCCGACCGTCAAAGTGGCTCGGCGACAAAGTGGCTCGATAACGCAAACCGCCGTCATACGACGGCGGCTGCGAGATTGCGCACTGTGAGCGCGCGTGCGCAGCTGGAGGCGCGCTCGCACGTTCACTGTGACTGGGGGGGCCAGGGAGCGGGTGCGGCTACCCGCGACCCCCCCGGAGTGAAAGAACGGAGGTCTGTGTAAGTAAACACGGACCTCCGTTCTGTGAGAGGGGGAAGGGCTGTGATCACAGCCTTCCTCTATATGGAAGCTGTGATCACTTCCCTTCCCCTGCTAGGGCAGCCCACACACAGTTAGAACACGCCCAGGGAACACAGTTAACCCTTAGAGCGCCCCCTGCAGGTTAACCCCTTCACTGCCAATGACATTTACACAGTAATCAGTGCATTTTTATAGCACTGATCACTGTATAAATGCCAATGGCCCCAAAAAAGTGTCAAAATGGTCCGACATGTCCCAATATCGCAGTCCCGCTAAAAATCGCAGATTGCCGCCATTACTAGTAAAAAATAAATAAATAAATAAAACCCCCAGAAATTAATTCTCATCGTCCGTAAATGCGGCCACTTTTGCGCAAACCAATCCATAAACGCCGATTGCGATTTTTTTTTATCACAAATATGAGGAAGAATATAAATCGGCCAAAACTGATGAAAAAAAATGTTTTTTGTATTTTTTTTTATTTGTATTTTAGCAAAAAGTAAGAAATTTGGGTTTTTTTGCAAAATTGTCGCTCTTCTTTTGTTTATAGCGGCGATCAGAAATGAGGCAGTGGTGATGAAATACCACCAAAAGAAAGCTCTATTTGTGGGGGAAAAAGGACGCAAATTTGTTTGGGTACAACGTCGCACGACCGCCCAATTGTCAGTTAAAGCGTCGCAGTGCCAAATCGCAAAAAGGGCTCTGGTCCTAAAGTGTGAAATCCTTCCGGGGCTGAAGTGGTTAAGCACACGACTGGTGTGTGAAACGCGCCTACGGACTGCTTGCTGGTATTTGTGGTGCCCTTGACCCGAATAAAGCCTGGAAATCATCTGGATGTGCGGCTTCTTTCTTCTATTGATGGTGTCCACTATACTTAAAAAGTACTCACCTGCTATATCTGCCCTTCAGGAAACTCATCTGGTGCCAGAGACTGTATCTTGTGTTCATTTTTCATGGGCGGGATGGGCATGCCACTCTACTCACACCTCTTATTCAAGGTGGGTGAGTGTACTGGTACATTGATCTGTGGATTTCCAGGTGTTTGATAAACTGATTGACCCTGAGGGGCGATATGTGATCCTGCTATGTAGAATTTATCAGCTGAAGTGCATTCTTGCTGCTCTGTATATACTACCCCTTTTTAACTCAGATGTGTTCAGAACACTTCTGGCATACCAGTTGGATAATCCCGATGTACCCCTAATTGTAGTGGGAGACCTTAATTGTTTTATGGACCCTGTTTTAGACAAACACCCCCCCCCCTCCCCCAGTGGATGGCTGCAACCCACAGCAAAAACAATTTTCCTGTTTTTCTAAACCTCATCTCTCCCTCTCTAGGATTGATCTATGCACACATCAAATGACCCATTTATTACAGGATATGCAATATTTAGTTAGTGGCACATCTGATCACTCCCCCCTGTTGGTCTATTTGAATGCTAAACCAGCTATGACTTTGCCGAGGGCGCCGTGGAAACAAAATACCTTTTGGTTAAACCTATTTACCTCCAGTGAACGGGAGCTGCTGAAATCTGAAGAAAACCTGGAAGTATGACCGCAATCTGGACCTTGAAGTGATGAAAAAAAAGTTTTTTGTGGTACATAAAAAATAGAATGCAAAATAAAGCTGCAGACAACAAGAAACAAAACCTCAAGAAACAGCAAGGTTGACGTGTTTCAAGGTCTACATGTCCGCTTAATAATAACCCTAACACAGAGACACCATTGAAACATTAAATAGTAGAAAGGTAATTCAAGACAGATGTACATGATTAATCATTATCCAATGGTGTCTTGGTGAGCTGAATCACCGGTGTGAATCCCGTGGGAGACACACTGGACTAAAAGAATTTAAAACCTCTCATGAATCAGTGAGTTAAAACCATTAGTAGGATCGGGGTAAAGCCCACACACCCGCCGATCAAGTTGATCAGCCCGGCATTCTACGATCCCACACAAGTGATATCGCACATTCAAATGCAAAAGATAGAAAAGAAAGAATCTATGTATGTATCGGAAAATTGAGGGAGAAATAGGGGCCACGAGGTTCTAATAAATAGTATTTAAATTGAATGAGACCAAAGAGGTTTCTTCAACTTCATACTTTGAGTCACTAGACCCCCTACATAGATACCGATACATACAAAGTGGGTAAATCATCCTAGGGATAGAAACATTGAAGTTAATTAATTGCATATAGAAATGGCATGTAAAAACTTTATGAAAAACATGTATATCCAATTGTACATAAATGTAGGAGAATAAATCCATGTTAATGCAACCAACTGTCTCTCCAGCACCTGTCATATATTTGACCCAAATCTTGTTACAATGGGAATGAAAGATTATGATGCACACATGATGGGGGAGGAAAAAACCAATAGGATGGACAGGGAGAGTGTATCTCCCAAAAGAGATAGTAAAAATAATAATAACATATATTATAACATCTGTAAAAAAAATATATATCTGTCCAACCCAAGACCTCACCTCCAAAACGTGTGCATCTACCATCGCAAAACAAGATTAAAACATGCACCATGTCGATAATCATATATTGGTGAAAAAGATTCTCCATTGAATATAAAAAATGCGACCCACAGGATGAATGACACTATATATGCCCGACAAAACCGCCAACTGAAGAAGAGAAATCACCAGAATATATCAATAGGGTGTAAAAATTGTAAAAACTATGGAAACATCTTCAGTGATACTGCGGATCTTGGTTAACAAAAGGAGATTCATAAAAAACTGAAAGGGACAATCAAACGGAGCCCCGCAAATATCAACCCCGGGTCCTCCACATTTTAGCAACCCCAAAATATCTGAGAGGGACAAGAATGGGCAGTTCCAAAGAAAACTACAACTTGTCATAAGAGTGGGTAACATCCCACTCATAATTCATCCCTTCCGGGATACTGCTTCTTAGTTTATGTATCCAAAAGACCTCTCTTCTACAAAGGAAACAGAATAGGTCCCCCCCACGCAAGTTGAGAGAAACTTTCTCTATGACTTGTACCCACATGCAGGCTCTGAAGAAGATGTCCAAGAACCTCGAAACGCGTTAGCGTTCATGGTGTGAGGACTACCCTGACTTGATGTTTGGAGGAACGGGCTGGACTTCACAATTTGCTCGTACACAAAGCTCGTTTGTGAGTATATCTATTTTTAACTTTTTAATAAAGGCTTTTGTCAAAGGTAATGCACCAGGCCAGTGGCCATTGTTTTTCTGTTTGCAGGTGGTGTCCCCCTGATGTACATTGTTAAAATGTCTTGCCACTTTGGTGGCTTTCTCATTTTTAGTATCCGTAAGATGTTCCCGAAATCTGTCCGGTCAAGGACAGACTTCGGGTATCTGTAATACACAACAATCTGAGCTTGAAAAGGGTTACTATATTCAAAAATGTGGGACCGCTCCCAACAAGCCATGTATAAATTGGCCAATGATGGTGAAAATTTGGCCCCCATGGCTGCCCCACACCTCTGGAGATAGTAGGTCCCGTCAAAAAGAAAATAGTTGTGGGTGAGAAGATAATGTAGGACTTCAACTGTGTATTGGCAAGTCTCCCTGGAGAAATTGGTAGCTTTTCTTAGCCAAAAGGACACTGCTTCTAAGGCAAGGTCATGAGGGATACATGAGTATAAACTCACCACATCACATGATACCCATAGATAGCCAGGATTCCAATCCAAGCCATCCATGACCTGGAGTAGAAGATTTGTATCCCTCAAAAAAACTGGCAAAGTTTGAACTATGGGTTGTAACTGGCCGTCAAGCCATTCCCCCAGCCTCTCATTAAGAGACCCAATACCAGAAACTATGGGACGCCCATGTGGGGGAAAAATGACTTTGTGAACCTTTGGGCAAGAGTTAAACGTGGGTAAAACGGGGCACTCATGAATGAGAGCCTCAGCTGCCCTAGGAATGAATGCTCCAATTTCTGAGCCCCTGTTAACCAAACATGATTACAAGCCCTTGTATCTCTTAGTGGGATCACCCTTAAGAACAGAATAAGTTGGAACATCACTCAGCTGTCTCAGAGCTTCTGCCCTATATTGATCAACATAACCACCACAGCACCCCCCTTATCAGCACTGCAAATGATAATGGTAGGATCCATCATGAGAGATTTCAAAGACAATCGCTCATCCCTACTAAGATTATCATTCAGAAACGCAGACTGAGAGGGGATATGTGTGGCTAATTGTCATAATTCTCTTTCCACATTCTTTTGAAATGTATCCATTTCAGTACACCTAGACTCAATAGGATAGAATGTGGACAGGACTTTAAGAGGAACAGGATGGGTGCCCTCTGTTGTTGTTCCCGACTCCAAATGATCTAAGCTTTCTAAATGAAGCTCTTCCAAGTCCACAACAGCACAATTTTCTCTAAACGTCAGTTGGGAAACCTCCTCTGATGGTGTTGAGTGGGAGGCAATAAGATCATCATCGTCCGTCGTTTGAGAATAGTGTCTGCGAAGGGTGAGGTTTCTCAAAAATCTGTTAATGTCTAAAATGGTTTCAAACAGATTAAAATGTGTGATAGGACAAAAACCTAAACCCTCCCCCAACAGGGACAAATCACTTTGAGACAGTACCTTGTTAGAGATATTAATCACGTTATTAATCACTTCCTCCGTGGATGGGTCCTGAGGGAGTATTGGTTGTTGGCAGGATCTCCGGTTCTTCTGTCCTCCTCTCCTTGTCCTCTTGAATGTTGCTGTTTCTTTTTCCTTAGGGGTTGTTCATTTTTTAAAGCCACTGGTGTGCTGGAACATAACACTGCATTAGACTCTCCCGAGGGATCGCCCAATGTATCCGACACAGTGAGTGCCATGGTATCCTCAGCAGGGTCCGTTTCTGCGGAGTTCTGACTGCATCATGCAGCCCACCCCAATTTAACCACTGCTTAGGATGTTTTTAAAGCATTCTTGAGAGGCATCCTTATTACCGAGGATCCGGGTATTAGGACTAAAACAAGTGCAATGAGGGAAAGGACTGTGCAGTTGGTGGGCCAGTTGGAGGCACAATTCATTGCCCACCCTTCTGATCCCAATAGGGAAGCCTGGATGGCAGCTCAAGAGGCAGTCAATCGTATCGCCAACTCTGCAGCCGATAGAAAATGTTTTTTTAATAAACTAGCTTTCTATGAAGTATCGTATAGGTTGGGCGATGCGACGGTACACTTATATGTCAGCACATCATCCCTTGTTGGTTATATACATATACAAGGGGGGAAAAAGGGAAGGGAAAGGGGAAAGTAGAATCGTAGGGACATAGGGATTATAACGGTGCCTGTGATTCAATTCACAACTATTGTTTCCATAAAAATTCTATATTTTATTAATACATATTTAAAAAAGGTATACAGTCAGGTCCATAAATATTGGGACATTGACACAATTCTAATCTTTTTGGCTCTATACACCACCACAATGGATTTGAAATGAAATGAACAAGATGTGCTTTAACTGCAGAATTTCAGCTTTAATTTGAGGGTATTTACATCCAAATCAGGTGAACGGTGTAGGGATTACAACAGTTTGTATATGTGCCTCCCACTTTTTAAGGGACCAAAAGTAATGGGACAATTGGCTGCTCAGCTGTTTCATGGCCAGGTGTGTGTTATTCCCTCATTATCCCATTTACAAAGAGCAGATAAAAGGTCCAGAGTTAAACACAGTGCTACTGATAAAAACCTATTTATGACAAACAGACATAGAGACAAGTGCAACAATGTGTGAACTTCAGGGTCCGACAGACCCCAGATAAATACACAAAACACGGTTACATATACAACTCATTTGCAGGTATTCAATATAAATGCAAGACAATTTGTGCCACATATATTATCAAAACATGAGTACAAAAACCAATGCACAACAAAAAAAACAAAAACAAAATAGTTAAAAACAATGCAACATCTCCGTAGGCGTTGGCCCCTGTACGATCACACACAATCAGACTATACAGATAGGAGCTTATAGGTATGTAAGCACAGGGGGAGCGGATAGAAACAAGTCTTAGCCCCTCCAAAAGAAGGGTTATGGGAGCAGACATATATCCTAAGACACCTAAGGCAAATGGAAAGACCTTTAACAGAGAGATCCCTCATCCCATACCCAGCCAAGCCCCGCTTACCTCCGCCGATCCCAGTTCGGTCAGCCCATCTATGGCTTTTCATGGCGGTGGAATGGTAGGGTAGGTGGGACCTGAAAAACCCCAGCCCGGGTATACCCCAAGATCAAAGGCCACCCAACAGCACCTACCTAGTGTTACCATGAGGCCAGCAGATCCCACAAAGCCAAATACCACTCTGGTCTGCCGATCCCAATTTGGTCGGCCCATCTATGATCCCTATAGTGGTAAATAGGGTGAATTAGACTTAGATACTCAAACAAAATGGACCATATCCATCCTGTCCCCTCAACCACTAATGCTTTTTCAGGGGGGAGCAAACCATAGCACACATCATATGCTATAGTTAAGTAAATTGAATGTCCCCAATACACCACATATAAGGGGGGGACACTAGGATAGGGGACCCATTTGTGTATAGACATATACAGTCAGGTCCATAAATATTGGGACATTGACACAATTCTAATCTTTTTGGCTCTATACACCACCACAATGGATTTGAAATGAAATGAACAAGATGTGCTTTAACTGCAGAATTTCAGCTTTAATTTGAGGGTATTTACATCCAAATCAGGTGAAGGCTGGTTTAACCCTAGCCGTCTGGTCTCACCATAAACCGAAACACCCTAGACGACCGGAGTACCATTGTGATCCATCCACGACAACCCACCGGAAACTAGAACCCCATATGGGCCCGACCCCAAAAAGTCCAG
>BLSH010433520.1:41252-54140 GCA_018402905.1 Glandirana rugosa | reverse complement strand
CCACTTGCGAAAATGTTTTCACGTTATGAAACAATATATTATAAAATCGAGTCGGTACATACTTAACATATGATTAAAAGATAAATTAAAACTAAGACCTTATATCGTAATTCATGAAAAACCACCGGGAAATCTTTAGGGACTACTTCGGCGTATAACCGCTTTGTACATCCTAAACCTGGTAATATGTTACAACAGTAGTCACTAGTACATGATATACGGTAATAAAATTTATACGTCAGACATAACGTACCTTCGCCATAACATAGTAACATAGTATATGTCAGTCCAGGTATTGATAACCCTGTAGCTGTGTGAAGATTAGAAAAACCGAGATATGTGGTGGATTTGCAACCAAGTATTAAAAAGTGCAAGTTTGATTTATGATTGTTAATCTGTCCCATTACTTTTGGTCCCTTAAAAAGTGGGAGGCACATATACAAACTGTTGTAATTCTTACACCGTTCACCTGATTTGTAAATACCCTCAAATTAAAGCTGAAAGTCTGCAGTTAAAGCACATCTTGTTCGTTTAATTTCAAATCCATTGTGGTGGTGTATAGAGCCAAAAAGATTAGAAGTGTGTCGATGTCCCAATAGTTATGGACCTGACTGTATATGATACAATGATACAATACCGCTTCCATGCAATACAGACTGCATATTTAAAATAATGGCATATAGTACATGATCACTGATGACAACATTGTATAATGGTCCAAATCCTACATGTTTCGCCAATATGCGGCTTCATCAGGGATTTCTAAAGGGCCACCAAAAAGTACTTAATGCTATATTCCAGAATCAAAATTAAATAGAAAATTAGTATACAATTCATACATGGCTGAGCTAAAATATTATATAACAAAGTATTGCACTTTTGTAAAAGCGTTCACCTCTTGCAACTTGGCTCACCCACCATGGTCAAATGTGCATTAGACCCCAAGCCACCGCGCACGTCACACTAGGGAAGGGGGGCGCTGCATGTCCACAGACAACTCCCACATTGCCGGCTAAGTGTCACTAATACTGAGCAAATAAAATGTATTGTTTAAAATAAGTGAGTACAGACAAGGAATATACAATACCCACATGGATGGTACTTAATTAAGATGTTATAGGGAGGAGAAAAAAACAAATTAATCTCCTCCTACATGGGCAACTGTTAGCTGCCAAAGCCAACTAACACTTACTGGTACATATGATGCATGTAGGTCCAACATAGAGGGTGCTTGTAAAGGCCTCACCATTTAGATAGAATAGTGATAGCGACTAAGGCAAGCTAGGAAGGGAAAACAAAATAGTAAAAAAAGGCTGCAGTATGTTTTTAATGAAGCACATAATTCATCATAAGGCAAGGCATATGTATACATATGTTTAGAAAAATTGAAAATGGACATTAGCTCTATAGGACAATAGCCTCAGCGCCTCATCATATGACAGGGCATAAAAAGCCCACTAGGAAAACAGTGCACTTAAGCACAGACATTGAACAAGTGGTTAACAGCCATTCAGCAAAAACAGGCAATCAGTGAGATTCGCCTGCTTGCGAAAATGTTAAAGTCTTCCCAGATTTCTCCATCCATAGGTGCATTGCGTACCAGAGTGGGGAAGGTGGTGAACACTCCTACCCAAATTATGCAGGAGCTGGTGAAGTTTTACTCCGATCTCTACAGGACCCGGATTGGCTACTCCGCAATAGACTTGCAGGAATACCTGCAGGACATAGAGCTGCCCAGTCTTTCTGACTTTCAACGGTCACTTTTAGACACCCCTATAAAGCTGGAGGAATTACAGGAAGCGATTAGCCTTTCTCATAATTCCAAGGCCCCAGGGGATGATGGCCTTCCTATGGAAATATACAAGCAATACGGGGGATCCATTATACCACAATTACTTAAGGCACTCAACTCGGCCAGAGACAGTCAGTGTCTGCCTGAATCCATGACTAGGACCAACATAGTTCTCATACTAAAACCGGGCAAAGATCCGCTGGACCCGGTATTGTATAGACCAATATGTCTTTTACACAGCAATATTAAAATCTTAACATTGTTGAGCCCCAAGGCAAAGACTTTAGCTATCTCCTTATTCAGACCAGTCCGGCTTCATGCCTCAAAAATCTACTGCCATAAATCTTTGCAGACTTTTTCTTAATTTACAATCTCAGTCGGACAATGTGGGTAATTAGAGCGCTGTTTTTTCGTTGGATGGCAGTACCTCTGAGCAGTCATGGGCAAGTTTGGCTTTGGGGACATTTCTGTCTTGAGTCCAGCTGCTATACAGCTCACCGCGAACAGTTATAAGGGAGGCACATATATCCTTACCATTTCCCCTATACAGAGGCACCCATCAGGGATTCCCATTGTCTTACTATTTACCATCTCCATTGAGCCCATGGCTGCCTTGATCTGACCTAACCCCTCTATCTGTATCTTATAATATGGGGGGGATCCATGAAAAAATTATGTTCTATGCTGATGACACTATGCTGCTTCTGGGGGACACTGCTGATTCACTGAAAGAGGCAATGACGGTTATCAGGAACTTCGGTGTATACTCTGGCCTAGTGATTAATTGGACCAAATCCTCACTCATGTTGACTGACACAACATCTGATAGTCAGGCACCGTTACATAATGTACCGGTAACTACCTGCTTTAAGTATTTTGGAGTCTATGTCACCCCTGAACCATTGGGATTGCATTTCACTCAATCTATCACCTTTGCTGGGCCACATTCGGGATAGAGCCAACGTGTGGTTAAGACTGAAAATGTCCCTGGTAGGTAAAGTAAATCTAATAAAATTACATTTATGCCACAACTCCTCTATATTCTACATAACACCCCTATGGTGGTTCCCCTTAGCCACTTCAGCCCCGGAAGGATTTCACACTTTAGGACCAGAACACTTTTTGCGATTCGGCACTTCGTCGGTTTAACTGACAATTGCGCGGTCGTGCGACCTTGTACCCAAACGAAATTTGTGCCCTTTTTTCCCCACAAATAGAGCTTTCTTTTGGTGGTATTTCAAGAAGAAAGTAGGTGCTTGACAGAGACCCAAAATTCCTGCCATCCCCTTTATGTTATAGAATACATCTAGAGAAATTTTCCCCATTAAGGGTTTAGTGGCAGTGAGAAATATATAAACAAGTCCAAACGATTTTGTTGAAAATCTTACAATTTTTTATTATTATTATTTTCCGCTTAACATTAGATCATGAAAAAATTATATGTGAAAAATGCATAAAAAGGAGCTCTGGTTGTACATCAATGGGACATGCATTACAAACAAACACTTGCAACATAAAAGGAGGGAAATGACAAACTGTGCAGCTATGAGCCACATAAGGTCCCCATAAGGTCCCCTACGCGTTTCGGCCCTTCAACGATGTCTAGGCCTTCCTCAGGGGGATTGGGGGCATTACCCCTTCTGCGATATTAGAAAATATGTGAAAATTAGAGTCATACAAAGTACAATGAATAATTTTTTCATGATCTAATGTTAAGCGGAAAATAATAATAATAAAAAATTGTAAGATTTTCAACAAAATCGTTTGGACTTGTTTATATATTTCTCACTGCCACTAAACCCTTAATGGGGAAAATTTCTCTAGATGTATTCTATAACATAAAGGGGATGGCAGGAATTTTGGGTCTCTGTCAAGCACCTACTTTCTTCTTGAAATTTCAGTAATTTTGGGTGGTTAAACACCCTATCCCCACAAAATTCTCTTTTGAGACCATTACAAATCCCGAGCTGTATGGTTGTACTTATATCGGACATGTTTTGATTTATATGGATGAACTATATATTGTATAAGATCAGCAATATTGCTTATATAGTTATGTTTTTATTTGCATATCCTGTGTGCTAGATGTATCCTGATCTGATTGAATACATATCTAGTAGATACCCTTTTTAAGGTTCCTTTCTTTAAATATTAGATACAACATGGATGGTTTTCGAGGAGAGGATTGGATCAGCCTCATGTCAGGTTATGAAACAGATTTTGAGCAGGGGGAACAAATTGATACTCAAATTACATCCCTCACACAGAAACTAAATAAAGTCTTAGAGAAAAAATCTGCCTTTTTTTGGCACATCAAATTATTTGAAAGGTATATCAGGGAGGATATTAATCCCCTAGGTTTGCGAATTCAAATTTTCCCAAACTTAGAACAAATAAGTGAAGAATGTAAAAAAGAATGGGAAACAAATCTACAGAAATGTTCCCAAGAAATGATGGTCATCCTCATAAAAGAATACAAAAAACAAACTGAAAATTTAGATACAAAAATTAGTGAATTAGAAACAGCCCTAGCCCCTTTCGCACACAACGCACTGTTTATCAAATTGCATGCGAAACTAAAAGATGATCTCTCTAAATACAACAAAAATATACTACAAAAGAAAGAAACAAAATTTTGGAGGGATAAAACCATCTTTTCCGAAGGAAAAGCTTATAAATGGAGCCCCCCAAATACACACTTTAAACGATATACAACACAGAGGGATCAACAAATGTATGATACTCAAGAATTTCATACTAGATATTATAATAACCGGGGCCTCCCACATCGTGGGCGACGCAGAGGAGGCCGTGGGTCAAAAGGCTCTGCAATACAAAATAAATGGAAACGAGTAACAGATACAGACTCAGATTATGCACAAAGCACCACCACATTGGCATCAGTAGAGGCCAATACATCTGAGCCTCGGGCTACAGGGAGAGAGGAATCAGATTCATCACAATCAGATGCATCTGGATCCCAGAACTGCGGGTACAATCTACGCAATCCTCCCACAAACAATCGTGGTAAACCCTTAACTCAGAAGTCTTTAAACTCCGTACGGGGAGCTTGCTCCCCAGTGATAAACAAAGGAAGGAAGGGTCTGGATCCCTATGTAATTCGGGTACAAACAGACAATTAAATGTAATAAATTTATCATCATATGTATTGTCCTCGGCTGAGGAAGCAGTCCTCGCCAGGGGACTATCCTTCTGTCCTCAACAGAACATTGATATTTTTGAGACCATCAAGGACTTACAGCTCTTCGCACGAAAACTTTTACTCAAGTGCACTTATGCCAAAGATAGTAAACAATTGGACAATACCGATTGGTCGCAATACAGTATGCGTGAATTTAGAGCCTTAAAAGATTTAACTCTGCTCTTTGAGGAAAATAATACCATAGACCTCATCGATCAGATCGATCTGGATCAAATCTTGGAGGAAGTAAATAAAACTACATGTAATCCAACTATTTGCTTCAAAAAACCTTCCTCAAAATTTCCCCCCTTGAATACTAATCCCAATATAGCGACTTTTTTGAAACAAACACTAAAGGAGATCTGCAGTTTGCAGTGCAAAAAATCCCCCCCTGAAAACCTTTCATCCCAAGAAGCTGCCGCCTTAGAATCCTTGGCAAAAAACCAGAGTATCACTATAAAGCCATCAGATAAAGGTGGCAATGTAGTGCTAATGGATTAATGCATCTTACAAAATTATGTGCGAAAAAATCCTCCTAAACAAGGAGTGGTATAGATCCATTCCTCGAACCCTCATTGACAAATTTAATGAGGAGTTCTACACTATGATTGACGCAACATATGGTAGAGGTATAATAAATCTAGATCTATATGAGTATGTGAGAACTAAATATCCAAGAGTGCCGACCTTCTACAGCCTCCCGAAAATACATAAAAATCCCCTTGCTCCCACAGGAAGACCCATCATTTCAGGGAATGGTAGTATATCTGAAAACCTAAGTAGAGTGATTGACGCATACCTCCAACCATATGTTTCGTCACTACCTTCCTTTGTGAAGGATACTATCCATTTCTTAAAACTATTGGAGGATTTAGCCATATCCTCAGAAACTTTTTTGGTCACCATAGACATAGAAGCATTGTATAGTTCCATTCCCCACTCAAAGGGGTTAGCAACTGTGCAGAAGGTGCTGCAACAAGGTTCCACGCATGATGAAGCACTCGTGGAATTCCTTCTCAAAGGTCTAGAGTATATTTTATATCACAATGTTTTCACATTCGATGGCTCCCACTACCTCCAGGTGCAGGGCGTAGCGATGGGGACTTGTTGTGCCCCATCCTACGCCAATGTTTACCTGGGGGTGTGGGAGCAATCCCTCCTCGGTGACGAGGACCTTGTCAAGTATACGAGCCACATTTTAGTGTGGCTCAGGTACATAGATGACGTCTTCGTCATCTGGGATGGATCTAGGGAGGACCTTGTCCAATTTTTGGGACTCCTAAACCACAACAATTTCAATTTGAAATTCACGTCAGTCTTTGACCAAGAAATGGTCACCTTTCTAGATGTTGCAATTTGCAAAAGCAAGGATGGGAAATTAAAAAGCCAACTCTACAGAAAAAGTACCGCCGGCAATACAATTTTGCACGCGGAAAGTTTTCACCCTACAACTTTAAAACAATCTATACCATATGGACAATATCTCCGGTTGAGGAGAAACTGTTCCGATGATCACACGTATAAATGTGAGGCGGCACTTCTTCAGAACAGACTATTAGAGAGAGGATACAGTCGGTCGTGTTTGAGGCGAGCCTTCAATCAAGCTTCACAACACACCCGACAAAATCTTCTGTTCAAACAAAAAAAACCCTCACCTCCCAATTATGATACAACACGTATCATTATGAGATATTCAAAACAGCATTTAAAAATTCATGAAATCATCAGTAGACACTGGTCCATCTTGACTGATGACCCCTGTCTACAGAGATTCTTACCACCTACTCCCGCTATTACATATAAAAGGGCAACGTCAGTCAAGGATAAACTAGTACACAGTGAGTTCAAAGAAACAGGGGAGAAAAAACATTGCCCTGCCTTAGGCACATATCCCTGTGGGCATTGTACACAATGCCCACACATTAGAAAAGGCAAAACAATGATGCTCCCTAATGGGCGCACATTCCAGGCCAAACATTTCGCCAACTGTCAGACCAAAGGGGTAGTATATCTAATGACCTGTGACTGCGGGGCATATTATGTCGGTAAGACAAAACAGGAATTCCACAAAAGAATATCAAAACATATATACAGCATGGAAATTGGAAACCATTATCTCCCGATTGGACGTCATGTGGTAGTGCGACACAATTACCGCATGCCCAAGGTACAGTTCACCGTCCTCGATCGGGTCCATCCCCCCGATCGAGGAGGAGACTGGAATAAAACATTGCTCCAACGTGAACAAAAATGGATCTTTAGACTACAGGCGACATCATCCCCAGGCCTAAATGAATCCATTTCCTACGCTCCATTCTTGAAAGGGTTTGCGTCAGGAAAAAACCAATAATTTATAAAGAATCCCGTATATGTCCCCGCATTCCCAGGTCATATGTCCGTCATTAAAAAGTACAATAATTCTTCCATGCAGCTCCCTCCCAGGTGGTTGAGGCAACTAGCTTTTTTGGGTGCTTTTCCTCCCCCCTGGGAGTATACAATAGATTTGTTTAATATAATACTAATCATTTACAATTACAAAATATATGAATTCTTTCCGCTGTACAACTTAATGTTAAATGCAATACAAAAAACATGTGAGTTGTTCGAATCATATGTTTAATTGTTACAAATTATATTCTTTTTTCTCTTTCTTTTTTCTTTTTTGGCCCACAGTGCAGTGTATGGGACTGTCATGGCTTTGGTCTTCTCGGCCCTCCATTCGCGGCGGTGCCCCTCCTATGGGAGTTTCCCGGCCAGTTTGGAGGAGTTACACTCCCCCTATGTACCGCCCGGGGCCCTCTTTGACGGCCTGTCGGGAGGCCCCCTGATGGACAAATACTGGCCGGCGGCATCCCGGATCCCTTCCGCACGGTCTGCGGCGATCGCGCGCATGCGCGGATTTCGCCGCGACCGGATATGACGCCACACGTCATTCTAACACCAGCAGGAAGTGACGGCAGTGGCCGAGGACACTTCCGGGACGCCGGGGAGCCCACACGAGGCTGCTAGCACAGCCAGCTGATTTCCATCAGCTGTTTTGCAATACACACCCCTACAGGGAACTGGTATTTAAGACACAGTAAAGGTAAGGTAAGGACACATGGAGGTTTTCCTCCAGCTAGGCTGGAACATCGGGCTGCACCTTTGGGTAAGAAGAGCATCTTTTTTTTGATACATTCTTTCTTAAAAAATGACATGGGAGCGAGATTTCTTCTCTCCCCCTTCGTCTTCTTCCATGATTGTTACCTTTACTATTCCTTACCTTGGAGACAGTAATAAAATTTCTGTTTCTCCGAAGTAATGCAAACCTTTTGCATATGTTTCACAGTGGTCAATGCTGGTTTTTCCTGCAAGACAGTGAACGCTTTGAGCATTTCTGCCCTTAGGTCACTAGTAAGTATTCTAACTTATTTTTTACCAGGTGTACGCATATATAGAGACACATATATACGGTTTGAGCCAATAAATTTCTTCACATAGCCTATCTGCGATGTAACCCTCCATTTGCTCATAATAAATATAGGTGATATTGATATCGATGTCGAATGTAGTACAGACAGTAAAAAGTTATTCTCACATAGCATTCGTCTATATACACCTATTACACCCACGCTATACTAGCAACTATGGAACTAATTTACCATATATATATTTTCTACCCCTTATAGGAGAATAAATTGCAATCTCCCCCCTCTGCACCAGGGAGGATTGAGTGTGGCCTCTTGTAAGCTCCCAACCTTGGTGGAGCGCTTGACCCTGGGTGGCTGGTCGGGATGACCATGGACCAAGCTCATGCGGCCTTTTTATACTGCACTGTTGAATAATTTTAAAAAATGCTCTGGATGATGGGAATTCGCATTTAAAAACCATTTTGCAGCTCTGTAAGTGTTGGATGTTATCATATAATAAGTATTCATTGTACTTTGTATGACTCTAATTTTCACATATTTTCTAATATCGCAGAAGGGGTAATGCCCCCAATCCCCCTGAGGAAGGCCTAGACATCGTTGAAGGGCCGAAACGCGTAGGGGACCTTATGGGGACCTTATGTGGCTCATAGCTGCACAGTTTGTCATTTCCCTCCTTTTATGTTGCAAGTGTTTGTTTGTAATGCATGTCCCATTGATGTACAACCAGAGCTCCTTTTTATGCATTTTTCACATATAATTTTTTCATGATCTAATGTTAAGCGGAAAATAATAATAATAAAAAATTGTAAGATTTTCAACAAAATCGTTTGGACTTGTTTATATATTTCTTTTGGTGGTATTTGATCGCCACTGCGTCATTTCTGTTCCCAGCTATAAACAAAAGAAGAACGACAATTTTGCAAAAAAAAAAAAAAAAATTTCTTACTATTTGCTAAAATACAAATCCAAAAAAAAAAAATAAAAAGACATTTTTTTTCAACGGTTTTGGCCGATTTTATATTCTTCCTCATATTTGTGATAAAAATAAATCACAATCGGCCTTTGATTGGTTTGCGCAAAAGTTGCTGCATTTATGGATGATGAGAATTCATTTCTGGGGTTTTTAATTTTCTTTTATTTTTTACTAGTAATGGCGGTGATCTGCGATTTTTAGCGGCACTGCGATATTGCGGTGGACATGTCAAATAATTTTGCCACTTTTCTGGGACCATTGGAATTTATACAGCGATCAGTGCTATAAAAATGCACTGATTACTGTGTAAATGCCATTGGCAGTGAAGGGATTAACCTGGAGGAGGCGCTCTAAGGGTTAGCTGTGTTCCCTGGGCGTGTTCTACCTGTGTCAGTGTTTGACTGGAAGAGAGGAAGAGGTGTGATCACGGCCTCCATATAGAGGATCACAGCCCTTCCCCTGTAAGAGAACGGAGATCCGTGTTTACATGCACGGATCTCCGTTCTTTCACTGCGGGGGGGGGCATCGCGGGTAGCCGGCGGAGATCAAGTCTGCCCTACCCGCTCCCTGGCCCCCCCAAACACAGTGAGCGCACTCACAGTGCACCATCTTGCAGCCGCCGTCATATGACGGCGGTTTGCGATATGGAGCCACCTTGTCGCTGTCAACCTGCGGTCGGCGGTCGGCAAGTGTTAAAATAATTTGCATTATTAATTCCATTTTTAGGCCCCTTCTATAGCTTAACAAGCCCCCACAGGTGAAGGAAGGGTGACCCCTAAAAGTCGCACATCCATAGCGTCCTACTGCAATGAATGGAGTGGCAACCTCAGCCTGGACTCCAACCAGGCCACGCTGCCAATGCATTTCACTCCACCCCCCAGAGCTTAGTCATGGGCCCTACGGGTTAAAATGGAGCAATTACAAAAATCCAGGGATGCAGGAGGCCTGGCCTTGCCCAATTCATGGCTTTATTATCTTGCAGCCCAGCTGCAACATATTGTCCTTAGAACAGGAAAGGACAGGGGTTAACTCTGAAGTAGATCCCATTAAGGCCCTAATGAGTCATGTAACGGGACAATAGTGTGGCTGTGGTATTGAAGGCATTGGTCTATGCGAAATCCAACAAGCGGTTCCCTACATATGTCCTGACGTAAAAGGTTTGGAACAAGGTCAGGCATTTACAGGCAGTTACTGGCTTCACTAGTTTTAGCCCAATTTGGGACAATGGCTATTACGTGGAGATGCAGTCATTGACATGTGGGGCTCGGTGGAGGAAACAGAGTTACAAAAGCACCTGAGGCACACTTTTGCCAACGGGAAACTGTGCTCTTTCTCTGACTTGCGGGAGCGATTTTGGCTACGGCAAACAATGTGTTTTTACTACTTACTATACAGACACTGTGATTGATTTTCCATGTGATGCTAGACTTACATATCAAGATGTTAAGTATATTGTCAAATTATATACCATATTTTTCGCACCATAAGATGCACCTAGGTTTTAGAGGAAGAAAACAAGAAAAAAAATATTCTGAACCAAATGGTGTACTAAAATATTTACCAGTGCAGTCATATACCAGAGTCCATGAAATACAGCACAATACAGATCCCTGAAATACAGCAATATACCAGATCCATGAAATACAGCCATATACCAGATCCATGAAATACAGCACATACCAGATCCATGAAATACAGCACATACCAGTCCTATGAAATACAGCACATACCAGTCCTATGAAATACAGCACATACCAGTCCTATGAAATACAGCACATACCAGTCCTATGAAATACAGCACATACCAAATCCATGAAATACAGCATATACCAGATCCATGAAATACAGCACATATCAGTCCTATGAAATGCAGCACATACCAGAGTCCATAAAATACAGCCATACCTGTGTCCATGAAATGCAGCCTGACAGAGCTGAGAGGGAGGTTCATATCTCTCGCCACCGCCGCGCTGTGATGATGTCATCACACTGCGCCTAGTGGAGCTCCACTCTGCAGCCAGATCCCATTCAGAGCAGCTCCAGCCGCCGCCGCCACAGTACTTCATTCGGCCACTGGGGCTGCTCGGTCTTCTCACTGTGTGAGATCAGAGCAGCGCTCTATGGTATCCTGGAGCCCGCAGTGTAATGCGCGCTCTCGGCGGCGACGAGGGGGGGAGGATTTTTTTCAGGTATTCGCACCATAAGAGGCAGGGAGACTTTCCCCCACTTTTTTGGGGGGAAAAAAGTGCGTCTTATGGTGCGAAAAATACGGTATTTATACCCTGTGAGCGTTGGGACACTGTTGTTGGACTGCTGGCTTATGTGGTTTTCCCCTATCTGCCGTGTTTCTATGGCCCCCGTATCTATCTTTTTAACCACTTGCCGACAGCTGATCGGCAAATGACGGCGACAGAGTGGCTCTGTAACGCGAATCGCTGTCATACGACGGCGGCCGCGATACAGAGCCTAGTGAGCGCGCGCGCGTGCTCACTGTGTTCGGGGGGGCCAGGGAGCGGGTGCGGCGGCTTCGATTGCCGCCGGCTACCCGCGATGCCCCCCCGGAGTGAATGAACGGAGGTCCGTGTATGTAAACACGGACCTCCGCTCTGTGTGAGGGGGAAGGGCTGTGATCATAGCCTTCCTGTACATGAAGGCTGTGACCACTTCCCTTCTCCTGTTAGGGCAGTCCCCCATACAGTTAGAACACGCCCAGGGAACATAGTTAACCCTTAGAGCGCCCCTGCAGGTTAACCCCTTCACTGCCAATGGCATTTACACAGTAATCAGTGCATTTTTATAGCACTGATCGCTGTATAAATGCCAATGGTCCCAAAAAAGTGTCAAAACGTTCCGACATGTCCGCCCTAATATCGCAGTACCGCTAAAAATCGCAGATCGCCGCCATTACTAGTAAAAAACCGGTTAAATATAAGAAGGGGTATAAACGCTATTTTTTTTAGCGTTAGCCGCGAATAACTAACCAAACGCGTTTTCACCAGCGCAAATGCCTACTACTCTTAAGTAAAAACCCCAAAAATAAAAAAAAAATAAAAAATGATCATTACCGCCGCTAGACGCTAAAAATCGCCATGACGCTATAATCCCGCCTGTACAGCCTTGCAAAACTGTGAAAAAACCCTGGTAACCGTAAATATGTCGCTAGTCACGATATTTTTACGTGACTAATGACACATTTACGGTAACCGTCACTTCCCCAATTGGACGTCCCCGCGAGATTCCCAATTGATACAAGGGACCCGCACAAGATTGACATACCCCCTGACGGGATTGTCCTCTTCCCTTCACCAGTGTCGGAAGTACATGTCCTTCCGATACTAGTGTCGGGAAGGGGGAGTGTGTCTCGCCTCCAGGCACAAATGTATGTGCCTGGAGGCAAGTAAGTGAGGCCCCCCCGTAGCGCCCATCGGCCGCCGTTAGCTTCGGCGGCGTGGGCGAGGGACCGGGGGGGCTTGTGTCACTCGTGCGCGCGCGCGAGTGATCCGAGACATAG